>JAYKKT010000081.1:1532500-1660000 GCA_036023115.1 Brasenia schreberi
TCTCCTTTAATGTGTTTGACTGTTGGAATCACGAGATCATGGGATTTGAGTTCATCGATGCAACCACACATGGTTGTTTTCATGTTACTTTTGGAAGGACACGAGCACGAGTGGAAACACAAATACCCCAATAACTGTTTGGGTCAAGTTGGTTTCAGGTTCTACTGTCGTATGTTGCACTGGCTGCCTGTTGGCAGTTGGGTGCTTCTACTCTAGTCATGCATTGCTATGTCAACTCTTGTTCGTGTTGACAAGCCAAACGGGTTCTGACACGATCACTTTTGAATAGTTTTTGTGACTGATGAGTGGAACATGAGACACATACATCACATGGGCATACACGATTTTTGTAGTTGTGTGTTGTATTGGGTTTTCGTGTTGTGACGTGTATTGCCAGCCCTACCAGTATGAAGTCGTGCCAATTAATGTGAACTGTTTGCTACTTGGCATGCCAATTTTATGGTTTTGGGTTTGAAGATCCTATGACACAAACCTGATTAGTTCGGTTTGTTAACTAAAACATGATTTGGTTAATTGGATCCAACATTCAACAGTTTCATCTGAATACGATTGCAGTGTTTCTCTACAAAAAGAAAATCAGGTCATAAAAAATGATCGTGTTTGTGTCTACCCAGGGTGCAAGTAACCTGTTCGTGTACCTATATGTAGGTTAGTGATACAAGACGTCACAGCTCGACATTACTCAAAATTTTGTGCTGTGTCCACCCGAAGTAACGGAAGAAAAGTTGTACTTCCATTGAGCTGCTTCCTACACGAACACAAAATCTCATGACATGAGCAAGGATGGAATTAAGAGATTGCTGGCTATAACACCCAACACGAAAACCCGTTGTACACACAAACGCACGGAAAAGCTGGGCAATGTTTGAACAAACCTGTTCTTGTTACATACTTAAATTACAACTCGAACTTGAACCGAAACACGAAACTGCCCCCACCTTCTGCTTGTGGATCGGGCATTCCAGCCCATCCTAAATCAAACTAATAAGCTAAATTACAAGCAATAAGTACTCGTTATAAGGTCGACAACCTTTCTTACGGAAGCACGCCGAGCCCTAAAAGTGATTCTCCATGGTCTTGGTCCATAAATTACTTAACTTAGACATGGCCGGTTTGGAACCGATCAGGTTGGAGCCACCACAAACCACCGGTTCAAGGTGGGAGGGGAACCAGGTTAGAACCGGAACAGACTGTTACATGCTACTGGTTTCAACTTATTTGTTTTTTACTCAATATTTTAATGATTTTTCATGTTTCAGCCGGTTTAGGACTCAAACACCGGTTCAAGGTGGAAGGGGAACCGGGTTAGAACCGGAACAGACTGTTACATGCTACTGGTTTCAACTTATTTTTTACTCTATATTTTAATGTTTTTTTATGTTTTGGCTGGTTTAGGACTCGAACCGGAACCATCCATGCGATCCGATTCAATCCAAACGGTTTAGAACTCAAAGAATCAGCAATTTCAAGCCGAAACTGGTTCGGTCCTGATTCAGTTCCAGTTCCTAGTTCCAAAGAAAGCAAAAGCGGCCATGTCTAAGGATGCAGAAAAGAACAAAAGCCAAGTCATGACACAAACACAACTTATACGAGTCAATCCCATGCTAGTTTTCGTGTTGGGTGTTCTATTTCCATCAATTTTGTGCTTCGGTCTGTGTACCTGTTCAATCGCGTCATGTTTGTCCGTGTCAGAATCGTGTCAAACCCAACACGAGTCGATCTTTTCCCTAGTCACTTTAACATTACATGAACATGGACTTTTTTAGGCTAAACAAAACTTTTTGCTTTTCAGGTCAAACACAAAAAAACTTTTGTGTTTCTTAAACAAAGTTGACTGATCTACAAGATATGCAATCCCCCAGTTTTGAACTCATGACCTTCATTGTAGGAGCTCTTTTCAATAGACCTCATAGGCAAGAAAGTGGTGGCTCCTTGTGCCAAATATACGGCCGCCTTGCTCAACAAGCAATAGCTCACCTGGCTAGGCGGTCGACTCACATGACTAAGGTCATGAGTTCGATACCGGTAGGGATATACATAGGTACATACACATGTTGATACATGGTAGACATAGTCGATTCCATGTAAACCGGACCTGAACCAAGATCACTTTGGTTCCACTTTGAGCCTTCAACTACTTGGAACCAGAAAATATTATTTTAAATGTGAAATTTTAAAAATAGAAAAATGAAACCGCCAATTTCAGCTTTGGCCTAGATTCAGTTTCATGAAAGGTGGATCTAGAACCCAAACTGGGTGGTCCATGGTTTTGGGTCTACTTCAAGGTTCAGTTTGATTGGTTTTTGGGCTAGTTCGGTTTTGGTTGGAATCGTTGGACTGGTTTTAGATTGATCGTGTTTAATTGATACCATAAGGAGGCAAGCTTAGCGAGCGCCAGATTTAATTTATCAATATTAGGAATTTTGGGAATTAAAAAAAACGAAACATCAAACCTCAAGTTATGGTACTTTCGTGTTGTAGACCATGTTGGTTGTCATTCCATTTCGTGTTCGTGTCAAAGATAGGTCAACCAAATACGGCTACGTGTCCCCTTTACTTTGTTTTACTTTGGGTAGAGATGGAGTCTTTTTGAGCATGAAAGAAAGTGCCAGCATTCCGTGTTCTGTTTGTTCCGCTGTGCCAAAAGTAGGTCAACTGACACGAGTCCGTTTTAATCTCGTGTTGTGTTCACGTTGGGTTTTGACACGAGGTCTGAAATTGATACCCCTACCTTGAAATAATTGGAATCCCTGAGAAAGTTTAATTTTCCCGTATCGGGGACCCATTTTCCGAGTTTCTACGAAGACCCCCCCCAACAAAACGACCAACTTTGCGTCATCAACCCGGAAGCAAGATTGGGATTGGTCAACCACCAAACGCGTTATCAACTTTTCCAGGGTAGGAGCCCAAGTTATCCTTCGCCCCAAGGTCAGATGATGATGATGACCGTACGATCTCAAATATCAACGTCTCTAATTCTCTCTCTTTCTATGTCAGCTTTCATGCCGCTTACCTACCATGCTCATAAATGTATTTCATTATCTAATTAAAAATATCCTTTTTAAAGATAAAATTCGGTGTACTGATGACCAACCACTATACGGTTCAGAATTATGGATTTGGACCAGATCCAATAAAAATGAACGAGTCTTGGATTTCAGACCCGAGCAAACCAGATCCAAATGCCAGGTAGTTCTCAATTCAAGCATGTTTCACTTCCTAGAGCACTCTGCTTCAATTGAGAACTACCTGATTATGAAATACCTGATCCAAATGAACGAATCTTGGATTTGGACCAGATCCAATAAAAATGAACGAGTCTTGGATTCAAGCATGTTTCTCAATCCAAATAGTAAAACACCAGCCCTTTGATATTTTTGCCGAAAATCTAACAAATAAAAAATCTACGATTTAAATTGATAATGTTCTTCAAAGACATAAGTTGCAAATAGACATGACCGGTTTGTAACTAGAATCGCTTAACCGTAATAGAAGGGAGAACCCCTTCTACTTCACGGTTTTGGTTATGGTTCATCCTTTCAGGACTAAAACCAGAACCGGTGATTCAAAATGTTGGTTTTAGTTACATTTATAGATTTTTAAAAGCTTTTTCTTATCGTTTTATCTGTATGTTTTTATTTTCTCAAACCGGAATTAGATTGGATCAGGTTTGGTTACAATTGATGGTTCTATGCAAAGTGGAACCAATGGTTTCAAACCGCTTATTCGGTTTACCCAAAATCAACCATTTTACATATTCAAAGGTGTTCTTTCATCAAACTGATCATGATGCATCAAATTGATAAGGCAAAATTTGCTCAAAACAACTCGTTATACTGGAAGAAGAAAGGGCTCACAACTGTCGAGCATATCTAGACATGGTCGATTTGGATCTAGCTCGATGGTTTCAACTGAAACTGTATTATGCAAGGAACTGGAACGGGTACCAAACATCACTAAGTTTAGTTTCGGTTCTACTTTTCATCAAAGCCAAAACTGACCCAAAACCGAAACTTATGAGTTCGGTTTTAGGACTCAACTATGAACGGCCGATTTGAAAACCTTAATCAGAATTGATCTTGGGCTCATTTGGTTTTAGCTCAGGTTTCTGAAATCGCCGATAAACCAGAAGTGGTGGTTTGGGACTGAACAAGAACACCCATGGATTATGGGTCATCTCAATGGCTGCCCCTCTTAGATGGGGTCGCTTTTAATATTTTTTTTTGTATAGATGTGATACTGGAACTAATAATTGCCATTGAATTCAATATAATAAGCACTTAGAACAAGTCCCCATGTTGATTACTGCAAATTGAGGCAAACCTCTTCTGACTTGTCTTTCTAACAAATTCTAGCCCATCAAACAAGTCTGCCTGCAATGGAAGTCAATAGGATTTGCACATATATATCATCTAAATCTCCGTCGTCTACTTAACAATCTCTCTCTCTCTCTCTCTCTCTCTCTCTCTCTCTCTCTCTCTCTCTCTCTCTCTCTCTCTCTCTCTCTCTCTGTGGTTTTGTCCAAACAGACATCTGTTTGTTGCAGGTGGAATTTGTAGAGGAGAGGTGACCATCTTTGTGATCGTGTTTGTTGTTGGAGGGAAGGAGGTGAAAATTAGGAGAAGAGAAGACAGGTGAAGATGAATGATCTATTCACCCAATCATGGGTGAACCAGACCAATGCCAACCCCGGCACATTAGATCTCGAACCCGGTCGATCACGGCCTAGAAGAGGAGGAGAAGTGTCGATGGCTCCGATCCAAAAGGATACTGTCAATCTGGACAAGTTCTTCTCCGATGTGGAAGGCGTCAAAGAGGAACTGCGCGAGGTCGAGAAGATCCATCGGAGCCTCCAGCAGGCTAACGAGGACGGCAAGACCCTCTACAACGCGAAAGATGTGAAGGATCTGCGCAAGAAGATGGACGCGGAGGTGGCCGAGGCTCTGAAGAGGGCGAAGATCATAAAGATCAGACTGGAGGCGCTGGACCGGGCCAACGCCGCCAATCGCAGTCTGCCGAACTGCGGACCCGGCAGCTCAACAGACCGAACTCGTACATCGGTTGTCAACGGGCTACGAAAAAAGTTGAAGGACACCATGGAGGACTTTCAGACAATGAGGGAGAGTCTATCTTACGAGTACAAGGAGACCGTCGAGAGAAGGTACTTCACGGTCACCGGGCAGCATCCCGACGACGAGACCCTCGACAAGCTGATCTCGACGGGCGAAAGCGAGGCGATTTTCCAAAAGGCGATCCAATCGCAGGGACGGGGGCAGATCCTCGACACGATATCGGAGATCCAGGAGAGGCATGACGCCGTGAAGGAGATCGAGAAGAATCTGTTGGAGTTGCATCAGGTCTTCCTTGACATGTCTGTGTTGGTTGAGGCCCAAGGTGAGCAATTGAACAACATAGAGAGTCACGTCGCGAAGGCGAGCTCCTTCGTTCGGACCGGCGTCGACGAGCTGCATACTGCAAGGGAGCACCAGAAGAGCTCGAGGAAGTGGACGTGCATCGCTATAGTTCTGGCCATCATCA
This sequence comes from Brasenia schreberi, assembly GCA_036023115.1. Classification (NCBI taxonomy): domain Eukaryota; kingdom Viridiplantae; phylum Streptophyta; class Magnoliopsida; order Nymphaeales; family Cabombaceae; genus Brasenia; species Brasenia schreberi. Next base: position 1,538,060 of record JAYKKT010000081.1, read on the forward strand.
TCATCTTAATTATCCTTCTTCCGATCCTTTTGACTTTGAGAAACACCTCGAAAGCATAAAGAACACTGGCTAGGGGATTGGCTCTTTGTGCAAGGTCAGGAGATCGATTACGATATTCGGGTCTACATCTTGTATGGTGTTCCCAACCCCAGCTTGTTTATCGAAAAAGAAAACCAAGAAAAGCAGTAGAAGTGATGAATATGAGAAGGCTTAGCTCTTTCGTTATGTGTCTTCCCTTTTCTTTGTTTCTGATTTTCTTTTGGATATTAATTGGTTCATTGTGTTGATCTCTCTCTCTCTCCCTCTCTCTCTCTCTCTCTCTCTATTGTGTGTGTATGGCCTTTTAGCTTGAACATCTGCTAGTCGTCTGGTTCCAACTTGAACCACTGTAAATCAGGAACCGGGGATTACTTGATCTGGTTTCGTTCTATCCTTCATGAAACTAGAATCGATAATTTCCAATCATGGGTTTCGGTATTTTTGTAATATTTTTTAATGGTTTTTACTGGTGGTTCTTAGTAATTTAGGAAAACAGGCAGTTTCAAAACCAGATTCCAAGTTAACTAGAACCTGCTGTTTGTTTTTTTGGAACCACCAATCAATGATGCCAATTTCAACTTATGAAAGCATTGAGAGTTGCCAGCCAAACAATTAAAAATTTTGCAGCCTTACATGTCTTCTGTGTTAACTAGCATCTTCTTTAGAATAAATTAGTGGGTCAACAACATGCAGTAGTTGGAAGTCACTATTTTCCCATGATTTATAATTGAGGAACCAGTTTGTTGGGACTTCTCTCTCTCTCTCGTATATATATATATATATATATATATATATATATATATATATATATATATATATATATATATATATATATATATATATATAGAGAGAGAGAGAGAGAGAGAGAGAGAGAGAGAGAGAGAGAGAGAGAGAGAGATATGCATACAAGGATTCATACTAAAATCAAGTCAAAAATTTCTTCGATATGATCAAAAGAAGAATTTGTAAATAGAATAGAATGTGTGCTGAGCATTGAGAGATGTAAAAGTTTTTGGCTACAGCCAAACCCTAAATTTTTGCAACCTTTCATATCTAATGATTCCATTTTAAACCAACCGCAAAATCTTGGCGATCTTTTCTATCTAATGATTTCCTTTCTGAAGTCATACACTCAGTACTGTGACCCAAAAAAAGTCATTCAGCACCAATCTCAAGTGTATATTTCAACGTGAATCACATAAAAGATTGATACGATATATAAATTTTATTGTAAAATGTCCTATTACTTACCAGATTACATTACGTCGTGAGCAATAACTCACTGGGCTAGGGGTCAGATTCACAAGTTCAAGGCCACGAGTTCGATGCCTGGGGCATGCATCCCCATTGTAACACGCCCCCTTCCAAAAAGGAAAGAAAGAAAAAAAAACTTTTGGGAGTGAAAACAAAACAATCGCAAGCCCACAAAATAAAAAACGGTTTAAATCATGAACTGAGAGACAAAATTGACACTAAAATTTCATTAGGGTGCGCCAAGTAAATTAGTTCAATGGCAGAATGCTCTAGAACCATTGTTGCTGGTGCGGAGTTCGACTCCCAAAGTGTGCATACGTGTGTTAAGCTTTGGCCTCTTCATGTAAAAAAAATCCAATTAACGTGAGAGTTTTTCAAGCCCACAGAATAGTTCATGATTTAAACCATGGACTATGATTGTAACTCACAATCAGACTTTATTTTTTTAACTGCAAATATGGTAGAGCCAGATGCCTCACCTTGCCATAACGAAGAGCGGCTGCTAGTAGATAAGGTATTTCCCATTAAAAAGTTATCGCCCCGTTTTGGCCAACCATATAAAAGAAATTAAAAGTTCTCGATATTATATCGAGAAAACCTTGCGTTACAAACTTTGCGTAATAGAGTTTCTTTTCCATTTTCAATAGGCCATGTAGCACGCATTTTCTTATTTTTGTACTGCATAACTAAATCTAGTACTCATATAAGAATAATAAAGATTGACTTTGTTTTGTCCTCACTCACACACACACAGAGAGAGAGAGAGAGAGAGAGAGTAGGAGTTGTCTTACAACCTCTTATGCTAGAAATTACTTGGCTAAGTAGAATCAATTGGACGGTGGTGATCAAAACACTCATCCCAAGTTCTCTTTAACATACTTATGTGTATTAAATGACCTATTGATGGGCAAGTCTATCTACTAGTAGAATCTAGTACAAAAAGATGTCTAACATCTCCCAATCTCTCTCTCTCCATATATAATATAATTAAGATTTACTTAAATACACCAATATTGTACTAATGCACTAATGTTATACAACAACAACAACTAAGCCTTTTCCGATACTAGACGGGGTCGGCTACATGGATTCTTTGTTTCCACATATCCCTATCGTGTGTCATGTTAGCAGTTAACTCTCAATAAGCTAGATCATTCTTTATTTTTTCTTTCCAACACTTTTGTGGTCGTCCTCTACCTCTTTTAATACTTTTCAAATTTAGTTTTTCTAACCTTCTTACAGGTTCTTCTTTTGATCTTCTTTTTATATGTCCAAACCATCTTAAACGATGTTCTCTCATTTTATCCTCTATTGGTGTCACTCCTAATTTGTTTCTAATAACCTTATTATGTATACGGTCTTTTCTTGTATGACCACTCATCCACCTCAACATCTTCATTTCTGTCACAAACATCTTTTGTACATGTTGATGATTAACTGCCCAACACTCAGAACCATAAAACATGGCAGGCCTAATTGCTGCTCTATAATATTTACCTTTTAATTTTAATAATATCTTCTTATCACAAAGAATACCTGATGCTCCTCTCCATTTTAACCAACCAGCATTAATTCTATGTGTAACATCTCCATCAATTCTTCCATCACTGTGAAAAATTGACCCTAGGTATTTAAAACTTTCCTTTTGGGGAATGCAATGTGTGCCAATTTTAATTTCTATGTCCTCTCAAGTAACCAAATGATCAAACTTACATTCCATATATTCTGTCTTTGTTCTACTAAGTCAGAGGCCTTTGCTTTCTAATGTTTCTCTCCATAGTTCCAATTTTCTATTAACTTTTTCCTTAGACTCTTCTACTAATACAATGTCATATGCAAATAACATACACCAAGGTATTTCATCTTGAATATGTTTTGTTAACTCATCCATCACCATTATAAATAAGTATGGACTTAAAGTTGATCCTTGATGTAATCCAATATTAACTTCAAAGAAGTCCGTCGTTCCTTCATGAGTCCTCACACATGTTTTTGCACCATCATACATGTCTCTTATAAGGTTAATATATGTCAAAGGGATACTTCTTTTTTCCAAAGTTCTCCAAAGAACCTCCCTCGGTACCCTATCATAAGCTTTTTCTATATCAATAAATATCATATGAAGATCTTTCTTTTTTGCTCTAAAATGTTCCATAAGACGTCTCAAAAGGTGAATTGCTTCAATAGTAGATATGCCTGGCATGAATCCAAATTGGTTCTCTATTGTACTTGATACTTGTCTTAACCTATGTTCGATAATTCTTTCCCATAATTTCATAGTATGACTCATTAACTTGATACCTCGATAATTCACACAATTTTAAATGTCTCCCTTGTTCTTATATATGGGTATAAGTGTACTTGCTCTTCATTCTTCGAGCATCTTTTGGTTTTTTCATATTTCATTAAATAGTCTTGTGAGCCTAATTCCTATTTCTCCTAGTATTTTCCAAACTTCTATAGGAATATTATCTAGTCCTACCGATTTACCACCCTTCATATGTTTAAGAGCCTCTTTCACTTCATTCTTTTGAATACGTCGATAGAAATTATGGTTTATATACTCTTCTGACTTGGCTAAATCTCCTAAACTAATATTAACATCTTTATTTTCATTAAAAAGATTATAAAAATAGTTTTCCCATCTATTTCTTATAACATCATTTGCCACTAGAATTTTTTCATCCTCATCTTTTATGCATCTAACATAATTAAGATCTTTAGTTTTCTTATCTCTAGCCCTAGCTATCCTAAAAATATCTCTTTCACCCTCTTTTGAGTTGAGTTTTTTATATAAGTCCTCCAAATCTAACTTTTGCTTCACTAACGGCCTTTTTCGCTTCCTTCTTTGCTTTCTTATAAGCTTCTAAAGTTTCACTAGTTTTCTTAGCATAATATAATTTGTAACATACCCTCTTTGCCTTGATTTTATTTTGTACTACTTCACTCCACCACCAAGCTTCTTTTTGTGCTGGTACACCTCCCTTAGATACCCCTAACACATCTTTCGCCACTTTCCTAATATGTATTGCCATATTGTTCCGTATATCACAGGGTGTGCCAACATAATTCCAAACATCTCCTTGAAGGACTTTCTGTTTAAATATATCTTCTTTCTCGCTTTTGAGGTTCCACCATTTAGTTCGAATAGCTCGATTCACTCTTTTCTTGTTTGTCCATTTTTTTTATTTGTAAATCCATAACTAAAAGTCAATGTTGGGTGTTTAAGCTTTCTCCTGGAATTACCTTACAATCTTTACAACACGCTCTATCTTTTTTTCTACAAATAAAGTAATCAATTTGTGTTTGTGATAAGCCACTCTTATAAGTAATTAAATGTTCATCTCGTTTTTTGAAAATTGTATTGACTATAATCTTATATTTTAAAAATGCACTCATGTTATAATCTTAAATTTTAAAAAAATACATATAAGGACGACACATATCGTCTAGTACAAAAAGATGTCTAACATCTCCCAATCTCTCTCTTTATATATATAAGTAGGATTTAATACACCATACATGAATATTGTACCAATGCACTCATGTTACCATCTTAAATTAAAAAAAAATACATATATTATTTACTTTAAAAATTTGAATGTAAACAATGATCCCATCTTCTAATTGAATGGTCTAGATCTGATGTATCGATAGACCACCCATGCATGAGAACCAAATCCCATCTCCCATGTATATATATATATATATATATATATATATATATATATATATATATATATATATATATATATATATATATATATATATGTATGTATATATATATATATATATGTATGTATGTATGTATTATATGTATGTATATACATGTATATGTATGTATGTACAAATGCACGACACTGGTTCAAACTCAGGATTTCCAACTTGTGAATTTCCCCCCTAGACCGGTGAGCTATTGCTCTCCATGTGCTATTCCCCTCTTATTTGTCTTCAAAACTAGGTTGCTTCTCCGCTTATTCAAAAACCATTGTACACGTGAACAAAAAAAAAAGGAAAAAGAAAGAAAGAAAGAAGGCATCAGACACACAAGGAACCGGTTAGGGGGTAGACTCAAAAGAACCTTTAGGTTGCACGTCATGAGTTCGATGGCTGGATATGTAAATATATGCTAAGAGTTATCTAATTATACAGTATCAGAAAATAAATCTAGATGAGACATTCTCCCCTTGTTTACACAGGTTATTTTACATTTCTAATTCAAAAGCAAATAGGCATACACGAAGGAAGATTGATATTATAAGTGCGCCTTCTGGTTCGCTCAATGTTGACTCAATGGGACAACTAATACAGAATGGAAGATGCTATCTCCATCAAGGAAGATGAAACCTCATGTAAGATCATACAAACAGCAGGCATATATTTTTCGGTTCCTACAGACCCTAGGTGTAACCAGCGACATTGGTTCTTTAGTTCACAATGATCTATCCTGAACAATACATACATTTAACTCCAAAAAGACAAAATCATGATTTAACGACAGTAAGTTCTAAACATTCTAAGCCTCCTTTAAGTGCTCATTGTCCAACTTCTCCACTTCTATACTGGACCTTCATTTGACCATTTCTCAACATCTTCAAACTACAGCAATTGTGTCTTCCAATTTATCTTTTATTAATTCCCCAACATCTTTAGCACGTCCACCTCAAACATCTTCGTTTTATTGAGGACATCTTCAAATAGACTGGTCACCAGTCACCAATCACTGTGTTTTCCTGCCGCATAGCTTAAACTTTTGCAGAATCAACAGGAAACGCTATGAATATACATAAAATCCCCAACTTTTGTCCAATGACCTTTGGGAAAATAATTTAAACATAGAACCAAGAAACCAGCTACAGTTTCAAAATTCCAAAAGAAAGCTACTTCAGGAGCACCAAAAATCGAAAAGTCTCCACATTTCCAAGACAAGCAAACCAACCTAAATCCTTCTAATCGACCCGACAACCCACACGAATAAAAACTCATGAAAAACATGCAGTAGAAATAAAGAAATGTACCAAAACCCGATGCAGAAGCAGAACCAATTTGAATGAACAAAGGGACAACAAAAAAATTTAATCGCCTTGCAAATTTGATCGATAACCGGCGATAATCGAAAGGGCGTCGACCGTCGATCCTTAGGTCCGAAGCCAGAGCGGTCTCTATGAACTTCCTCTCGTTCACAGTCAAATGCCAAGTGTTTGCTAACCGTTGCTCCATGGTCTTTGCACCTACCGCCAAATCGAAACGAAGCCAAGAGAAACACAAGCATCAACACCCAGGACTTCACAATGAGGAAGGCGAATCCATTCCAAAATAGAAAACCAATATGAAGCAGAAAATGGGAATAAGAATGAATTAAATCCACATGAGGAAGACGAATCATTACAGGAACTGAAAATCCGAAGCAAAAGGAAGAACCAAAGGAAGAATGAATAGGCACCAACACACAAAGCCCGCACAAGACACACAGAGAGAGAGAGAGAGACCAACGTCTATTTTCGGTGATAGGGGGCGAGGAGGACGTTCGAGCAGCTCCGCCAAATGGGAAGAAAGGGGTTTCACGGGAGTTGGGAGTTTCTTCAGGGTTTTAGCTATAAGGGTGTAAGCTGTGTATCCGAGTCGTGTTAGTGTCTTATGCAAGCCGTGTCAAACACGACACGTTTTCATTCCTGCCGCCTGACACAGTACGACCCAACCTGTCATGGTCAGGATTAACCCAAATAGAACACGGATTCAGAGTTTCTTCAGGGTTTTAGCTAGGGGTGTAAGCAGTGTATCCGAGTCGTGTTAGAGTCTTATGCAAGCCGTGTCAAACACAACACGTTTTCATTCGTGTCGTCTAACGCAGTATGACCCAACCTGTCATGGTTAGTATTAACCCAAATAGAACACGGATTATGCGAACATGAGCACTGTGTGTGTGTGTGAGAGAGAGAGAGAGAGGGAGAAAGATGCGGTTTTTGTACCCAAGTTTTGATATTTTCAAAACACCCTACAAAACTTATATTTCACATTTCTATTATCGTGTCGTGTTTGGGTTAACCTGAATGTAGCACAACTTATTTTCGTGTCACATCGTTCTAACCAGAGCACGAGAAGACACAAGCCTAGGCTGGCGTTCTAGGGTGTACCAAAACTTATATTTCACATTTCTATTATCGTGTCGTGTTTGGGTTAACCTGAATGCAGCACAACTTATTTTTGTGTCACATCGTTCTAACCAGAGCACAAGAAGACACAAGCCTAGGCTGGCGTTCTAGGGTGTACCAAAACTTATATTTCACATTTCTATTATCGTGTCGTGTTTGGATTAACCTGGATGCAGCACAACTTATTTTCGTATAAACCAGAACTGATGGTTTAGAAACGCCAGTTTCGGTTCTCCCAAAACCTTGAACCATAACCAAACCGGCCCAAGACCAGTTCCAATTATGGTTTTAGTAATCAACAGTTTCGGGAGCAGTTCCGGCTTGAATCCGGAACCGCTCACACTAATAAATAAAATAAAATATATTATATAAATAAAACAAACCAGCTTCAATCATGAGGCAACCTCTCTAAGATGTTTGACAACAAAAATCTCTCTAAGCTGTCATGTTGTGGTTCTCAAATAGTCAAAACACACGATTAAGGTTGTTTGATAGCCTCCTTAAGCTGATGAACAACAACCTCCCTCACGTCAAACTTAGGGAGGGCCGAGGGGTCCAGGAAGGAGAGGCGGGTGGGCTGGGGAGGCAGGTGGGTCAAGAACCAGAAGGTGGGCTTGGTGGTTTCATTTTGGAGCCAATCTGCAGTTTGAACCGGAACCAAATCGTCGGTTTTTATATAAGTTTTGATTCTAGTATGGTTCTTAGATTTCTTGAACCGTAACTGAACCTAACAGTTCTCGGTTCCCAGTTTCGGAATGGGATCTGATGGTTCTGGTTACTGATGGTCTGGTGACCAGTTCGATTCCGAGTCAAATGGTCGAACCGAATCCAAACCAGCCACGTCTATGTTCAGCAATTGGAATGGCATCACTCTCGCATCAACACCCTGAACACTTTTCCTCGTCTCATCCTCAAGCAATGAAGCAACAACTTTTCAAGCTTCAGTTCCATCAGTTGCTCGCATGCCTGACAATTTACAAAGGTTGCCATTAACTTTTTTCAAAACCCCTCACTTATTTGTGGCCAAATCAAAACAATCCGACAATCATGATCACCCACCCACCCACCACCAACTGCTTCGTGCGCCACTATAGTTTCAGAGAAAGCAAAGCCACAGTCAACCTCTTCTTCTGTCGTACCTCCATGGCCTCGAAATACGTTTTTAAAATTTCGATTGAAGTTTTCAAGACTGCTATTATGAGCTCTATCAAGAAGGGACCCCAAAAGAGTATCCATCCCTCCGGTTGATGAAGGAGTTTTGCTCACAGTTGGTATTAGGCGACACCTACATGACACATGACATCGCCTGCAGAGACTCCAAGAATGCAGTCAACATTCAAATATGTACCACGTTGATCCATATCTGATTGTGCACAGTCTGCTTGACTGCGAGTCTGAAAAAGAAAAAGTGCTTGACAAGCCTCGAAAATAATTCACTTAGGCCAACAATGAGTCGTGCAAGAAAACCAGGATACTTTGGAACCCAAAAGCTAAATTTGATCGTGTAAATAGCATCCTTGTGAAAGGATCATTGAGAGTTTTTCCGCGACATATATTAATAGGATCTCGATCACAAATAAGGAAGAACTCATCAATCAAAGGTGAATAATCCCAATCAACTAAGTCAAGTCCATCAAGCTCAGGCTCGATAAGGTTTTAAATGAAAGTGGGTCATAGATTGGATCTTGAAACTGGATCCAATTCAAAGAGTCCTATTTTAGGAAAAATTGATGAAGTTAGGGTTTATGATGGGGCTCAACGATGATGGTGGTCCGTGGTTGGTGGAAAATGGAGTTCTAGAGGCCTAGGGGCAGCTCCGATTGGTGGTGGATGGCTAGGGCGGGAAGCTGTCAACAAATAAGAGAGATTGTCGGATAGTGAATGAGTCGACAGCAATCACGAACAAAGGGAAAGCAAGGGAACCGAAGAAACCAACACTTATGGTAGTGTACCTCTGCTGCTCATGTTTCTCGTTCTGATGATGGTAGATTACAACCAAAACCAACCTATCTTGCCGTCCATGAGACATGCTCGATCAAAGTACGATTACTGTCGATTCCAAAATTGTTATTTTTCTCTCCTCTTTTCTCTTTTCTTCCTTATTACCAATTACTGTTTGAATACCTAACAATAAAACGACAATCTACCCGAATCCCGAATCACCGAAGCTTGCTCTGATACTAAATATCACAAATTTGATCCCAAACACTTGACAACATGCGCAAAAGCAATGCGAAATTGGATTTGTCATGGCATTGTTTGACGTGTTTAAACAACCAACTCCTAAACGCTTGTAGATCCTTGTACAAAACGACACACATTGTAAAGGGAGTGGCTTCTTTATTCACACCAAGAGGAGAAATACCATAAAAAAACCTCTAGCAACCATCCAACACCAACCACTCTTAAAACTCTCACAACTATCTCCTCTCATGCATGGCTGAATACAAGAAACACTATTAGATCTTGGATCTAGACACTACAAAATGAATCCAAGACAACTCCTATTAGATTTGGATACAAGTGAAACCTCCAAGATCCAAAACACCAATTCAATTAAACAAAATCCTACAAGACCAAATATCAAACCATCTCCATGACTCATACACACTAAAACTCGACATAATCATCGATGCCAAAATGCACGCTCCGTTGAAGCACGTGTATACACACAAGTTTGTCGTGTGCGCAGAGTCTGAATGCTGAAACATAAACACATACCGTGATAAAGTCCTATATGCCAATCAACAATTTTCTTATCAAACATCCCATGACGACTAAAAACAAGTTGGTTGAAATATGATATCCTCATCTACTTTGGTAGAAGAATATCGCCATTGCAATCAACCTTCTTATCAAGCACCCCATAACAACTAACAACAGAGGTGAAATAGTATCTTCTTGTCTGATGACATGAGTACAACAACAACAACTAAGCCTTTTCTCATACTAGACGGGATCGGCTACATGGATTCTTTGTTTCCATAGAATTCTATCATGTGCCATGTTAGCAGTTAACTCACAATAAGCTAGATCATTCTTTATTATTTCTTTCCAACACTTTTGTGGTTGTCCTCTACCTCTTTTAATATTTTCAAAATCTAGTTTTTCATACCTTTTTAAAGGTTCTTCTTTTGATCTTTTTTTTATATGTTCAAACCACCTTAAACGATATTCTCTCATTTTATCCTCTATTGGTGTCACACATAATTTATTTCTAATAACCTCATTATGTACACAGTCTTTTCTTGTATGATCACTCATCCATCTCAACATCTTCATTTCTATCTCAAACATCTTTCGTACATGTTGATGATTAACTGCTTAACACTCAAAACCATAAAACATGGTAGGTCTCTTCTTATCACAAAGAATACTTAGATGCGCCTCTCCATTTTAATCAACCAACATTGATTCTATGTGTAACATCTCAATCAATTCTTTCATACTCTAGGTATTTAAAACTTTCCTTTTGAAGAATGCAATGTGTGCCAATTTTAATTTCTATGTACGAAGTAACCAAATGATCGAACTTACATTCCATATATCCTATATTCATTCTACTAAGTCAGAAGCCTTTACTTTCTAATGTTTCTCTCCATAGTTCCAATTTTCTATTAATTTTTTCCTTAGACTCCTCCACTAACACAATGGCATTTGCAAATAACATACACCAAGGTACTTCATCTTCAATATGTTTTGTTAACTCATCAATCACCATTATAAATAAATATGAACTTAAAGTTGATCCTTGATGTAACCCAATATTAACTTCAAAAAAGTTTGATGACACTAGTACTAAAAAAAATATTGAATCTTTTCTCCATCTACAAGTATGAAGAAAGAAGGCATAGTTACAAGTATGAAGAAAGGCATAGTTGCACGTAGTATTATCCTATGAATCCATTCGGGATCAAAACCCAAAAACAGGAGAGCATTGCGAAGAAAGTCCCAATCAACTCTACTATGTGCCTTCGAAAGGTCAACCATTAAACAAACAGAAAGATATGGTACTACCAGAAAGAATAACTCATATACAGGTAACAATACTTTGGAGATAATTTCACAAAAAAAGAACTGCATCATGAGATGAGACGAAAATTTGAAAAGTTTGCAACTCCTTTAGGAGTTAAAACGATGTTTGCATTCTTAACACGACATTAATTTTCCTTTTCTCTGAAAAATTCTTTGATTGATCCAACTAATGTCCAAGTAACACCGATAGAAACAAACAGGAAACCCATCCCACAGAGCCTTATCACGAAGGAGATGTAAAAACAACATATGTACCTCCCCATCAGAAACAGGGAAAAGTAAGGAAGCATTCTCTAAGTCATTCACCAGAGGTCACTTGCCGTTCTTGGAAAGAGAGCACCATCAGACAAATTTACTTTGATAATAAATCTTGAAAATATGACGCATAAGGCTTGAATGCGATCAAATTGATAAACATTAAACCATTATCATCCAAGCAACAGTGTTCTTACATTATTGATTAGATACCGACACATAGAAGTTGGATCTAGTTTCATCACTTGTTTTCAGCCATGTAATGCAAGATTTTCCTCAAGCAATTCATTTTCAGTAGAATCAAATATTGATGAGTTCTCAATATGATCAAGTTGCTCCTTTAGAAAAAGAACTTGTTGCAAAAGAGAAAGTATTCCATCTCTGTAAATTATGAAGACCTCTTGTAGTTTGCATAATACCCTCTTCATGGGACAACCAGAGGTGCAAATATTCCTTGTTGGCACAATAGCACGAGACGCTTCATGAGTCATCCACATTCTGAAAAATCTGAAGGCTTAATTCCAGAGGGAGAGACTAGCTGTACGTGAAATAGTAAGGCATTATGATGTGAAGGAAGTTGAGGCAAGACTCGAAGGCATTCTTGAAACCTAACTTATTGATCCAATGAGGATTAACAAAGGACCAATCTAAAGGGTTGAGCTAGCACGTTCATTTCTCCATGTTAAATGATTGGGGATCCACCAACTTCTGGCAATCCACAAGAGTTAATAAATTCATTGAAGCCCATACAAGATCTAAAAGCTGGAGGATTTTCAGATCTGTCTATGGCTGACCTCATAGCATTGAAGTCTCTAACACTATAATAGGAAGAGAGAGATGTAAATATTGTTGAATTGTGCTTGACGTTTAAGACAAGTGTGGATGAAGATGGACACCAACTGCCACAAAGCTGGAATTGCAAATAGCATCGTGAAATGGTAGAGCTATTTACTGTGACTTGATAACAGAGTCAAGCAATTGAATGCTGGAGGTATCTCAAAGACAGATGATACGAGCACAATCATTTACTTGCGTATGGTTTGATAAAACTGCATAAGAAACCTCTGCAAGGAACTCGACTTGGTTGAATCCAACATAGTATCTAGGATGAAGGAAATGACATAACAATATAAGAAAAAAAGTTCATCAAAATCACACTGAGCAGTGTCGCAGACAAGTCCACGCACATTCCAAGCAAGAATACTCATATCAAAAAGGAAAGGTGTTGGAAATCCTTAATCCACCGAATGATAGAAAAGAACAAAACCAAATCCAAAAGGGTAGAAATCCCAAATAGACAACAATATGGAAGGATTTCAATCATCTCTATATATTAAATTGAACTTCATGAGGAGACAAAATTAGGAGAAGCAAAAGGAGGATCTTGCTTCGAAGGAGATAACATTGCTGTATCATCCAAAGATGAAGGAACAAGTTCAGAACAATGAGCTCGTCTCGTTGATAGTTTTTGTGATGAGAAAATGTGAGACAAATTAGTAGTTTCATCATAGTTACATTACATTGGGCCACATGATTTGCAACACCTAACACAGCCCTCATGAATAACATGTTGATGGAGTACACAACCGTTCTCAAAGATTATTTCTACTTCTGGAATGGGGATAAAAGACAAAGGGACATCAAAATATATATGCGCAAGACGTGCTGCTTGAAAGACCTGGCTCCATCAATTTTTAACTAAGTTCTTTTGTAGATATTCAGCTACACCTTTTAAAAGAGTCGATATTCCACAAGGGGATTACTAAACGTACACCCCCTTTTGCTGAACATACCACCAAACCCTCTCCTTTCCTATTCTGGAATTACCTGACGAATCCATAGAGGGATTTTGATCTCGGAATCAAGCCTGAGCTCCAGGAAAAGCCTTCAATGACAAGCTAATAGAGTTCTAGCAGCTATAATTCCAAGCCCCTTTCTTCAGAATGAGATCACAGCATCTTCTTCACATGAAAAATGTATACACAGTATTCCCATCGAGAGGACAAAGGATCAGTCATAAGAATATACTCACTTGTCCAATAGTCATTAAACAAGAAAGCCAATAAGGCATTGCCGGAACTCCATGTCAAAGGTACACTTGATCAATGGACTCACTAGTATTCCCATTTTTTCATCTCCATACCATCAGGGGGACTACCTTCCACCCTCTTAGAGCCAACGTCCTTCCAGTTTGTTGAGAGTACTGTTCCATTTGATTCCACCTGTTCGAAGATTCAACAAGAAAAGATTAACCAATAGGGTAGACATTTTTTTGATTGTAGAATCAAAGATGCAATGGATGTACGGTTAAGTCTTGTACAGAGACTAGTACGAAAAAAATGGTGTGATGCCAACGAAAGATAAATGAAAGTCCCTCAAATAGTTTGGATATGCAAAAGTCCAGCTGGCGCTCCAGTGACAACTGGTAAGGAATTAAATGGTGAACACCTAAGAAAGGTCACAGGAAGGCCTCAAACTGTTGGAAGAAGAATGTAAACATGATCTTCCTATTTGAAGTTAAATGCAGATACAACAAAAGAGTGTGGACTAAGAAAGAGACCTCATTTAGTGTGAGAAAAAGCTCGAATTTGGTTAACATGGAGTGCACACAAACACACACACACACACATACATGAGAAGAACAGACAGACAACCATCCAGACATACAAAATGCAGATTCCCTGTGGGAAAATGTGCACATTAGGTACCACAGGATGCTTTTGATCACACAGATAGCATTTTGTGATAACGCCACCAATGTTACAGTGTGAGAATGGTTATTGGTCTTGGCATTTTTGCATTTTTCGATGAAAAATGAGGCCAGGTGTGCCCTTGACACAAATGTTGGGTGCAGAGTCAGCATCCACCACAGGTGTTGGCATATTTTGCAATTTATAATAGCCGGTCCCAAGCCCGGATAAAGGAGGAGAGTTGTGTTAAGCTTCCACCAACTAACATGAAATTTTGTCGGACTTATCTACCGTTGATTCTACAAATTATGAGCATTGTATTGGGGCGTTCCCTCTTAGCAACGCACAATGGAGCTCGAATGCAGTGAAAAGTAAGCAATGATCTTTACATCTAAGGTAGTGAATCAATTACAAAGAAAGTTCCCACATCATGGACGGGTGCGGATAAAGAAGTTAGTCCCGCTATATGGTTGCCCGAATGTAGTGAAGTGATAACAAGGGTCACCGTATTTTCAGCATGAACGAATGCGAGAGTAAGAAAGCTAGTCTTAGATAATAAGATTTGTATTGGTACTTGGAATATCAGAACATTGACTGAAAGTTAATGGAGGTGGTAGATACTATGATTCGGAGAAAGATTCACATTCTATGTTTACAAGAGACAAAGAGGATGAGAGAAAAAGCAAAGGAGATTGAGAATACAATTTTTAAATTACGGTATTGAGGAAACTAAAAGGCTCGAAATGGAGTTGATATTATTGCAAATAAAGATTTAAAAGATAGTGTAGTAGACATACAACGATGCGGTGACCGAATTATGATAGTGAAATTATTGTTAGGAGTAGAGGCTTTAAATATAGTTTGTGCCCATGCGCACCAAGTAGGATTAGAAGATAGTATAAAGAAGGCTTTTGAGGAGGAGTTAGATAAAGCAATTCAAATAATTTCATAAAGGGAGATGATTTGTTTAGGAGGAGACTTAAATGGACATGTCGGTAAAGATGCATTAGGATATCAAGGTATTTATGAAAACTATGATTTTAAGGATATAAATGAAGAGGGTAGAGAGATTTTAAATTTTGCTATGTCTTTTGATATATTTATATCCAATACAATTTTCAAAAAATGAGATAAACATTAATTACATATAAGAGTGGCTTATCACAAACACAAATTGATTATTTTATTTGTAGAAAAAAGATAGATCATATTGCAAAGATTGCAAGGTAATTCCAAGAGAAAGCTTAACTACTCAACATCGACTTTTAGTAATGTATTTCCAAGTAAAAAAGTGAATAAAGAAGAATAGAGTGCATAGAGCTATTCACACTAGATGGTGGAACCTCAAATGTGAAAAAGAAGATATATTTAAATAGAAAGTTTTTCAAGGAGATGCTTGAAATGATGTAGGTACACCTTTTGATATGTTCTTTTGATATGTGAAATAATATGACTATACATATTAGAAAAGTGACAAAAGATGTGTTAGGCAAATCTAAGGAAGGTGCACCAACATAAAAAGAAGCTTGGTGGTGGAGTGAAATGGTACAAGATAAAATCAAGGCAAAGAGGGCGTGTTACAAATTACATTATGCTATGAAGGCTAGTGAAACTTTAGAGGCTTAGAAAAAAGCAAAAAAAGAAGCGAAAAAGGCCATTAGTGAAGTAAAAGCTAAAATTTAGAAAGATTTATATAAAAAGCTCAACTTAAAAGAGGGTGAAAGAATTTTTTTTTAGGATAACTAGATAACTAGGGTTAGATATAAGAAAACTAAGGATCTTAATTTTGTTAGATGCATCAAAGACGAGGATGAGAAAATTCTAGTGACAAATAATGATATAAAAATTGATGGAAAATTTATTTTTATAAGCTTTTTAATGAAAATAAAGATGTTGGTATTATATTAGGAGAGATAGCCAAATCATAAAAGTATATAAACCACAATTTATACCGTCGTATTCAAAAGAATGAAGTCAAAGAGACTCTTAAACATATAAAGGTTGGTAAATCTGTAGGACCAGACAATATTCTTATAGAAGATTGGAAAATCCTAAGAGAGACAAGAATCACTTAGATCACAAGACTATTTAATGAAATATAGAGAAACCAAAAGATTTTCGAGGAATGAAGAGTGAGTACAGTTGTACCCATATATAAGAACAAGGGAGACATTTAGAATTGTGCGAGTTATTGAGGTATCAAGTTAATGAGCCATACTATGAAATTATGGGAAAGAATTATCGAACGAAGGTTAAGACAAATATCGAGTACAACAGAGAGCCAATTCATATTCATGCCCGATTGATTTATTATTAAAGTTATTCACCTATTGAAACGTCTTATTAAACATTTTATAGCAAAAAAGAACCTTCAGATGCTATTTATTCGTCTAAAAAAAACTTATGATAAGGTACTAAGAGATCTTCTTTGGAGAACCTTAGAAAAGAGAGGTATCCCATTAACATACATCAATCTTATAAGAGACATGAACGATCATGCAAAAACATGCATGAGGACTCATGAAGTAATGATGAACTCCTTTAAAGTTAAGATTGGGTTACATTAAGGATCAACTTTAAGTCCATATTTATTTATATTAGTCATTGATGAGTTAACGAAACATATTCAAGATATACTTTGGTGTATCTTATTTGCATATGACATTGTGTTAGTAGACGAGTCTAAGAAAAAAGTTAATAGAAAATTGGAACTATGGAGAAAAACGTTAGAAAGTAAAGGCTTTCGACTTAGTAGAACAAAGAGAGAATATATGGAATGTAAGTTTGATCATTTGGATACTTCAGAGGACATAGAAATTAAGATTGGCACACATTGCATCCCTCACAAGAAAAGTTTTAAATACCTACAGTCGCATGTTACTCATAGAATTAATGTCGGTTGGTTAAAATAAGGAGTGGCATTAAGTATTCTATGCGACAAGAATATACCATTAAAGTTGGAAGGTAAATATTATAAAGCAACAATTAGACCTGCAATGTTTTATGGTTCACAGTGTTGGGCAGGGAATCATCTACAAATATGAAAATGAGAGATGTTGAGATGGATGAGCGGTCACACAATGAAAGACCTTATACATAATGAGGTTATTAGAAACAAATTAAGAGTAGCAACAATAGAGGATAAAATGAGAGAAAATCATTTAAGATGGTTTGACATACAGAAAGACGACCCAAGGATGCTCTCGTACGAAAATATGAAAAACTAGGTTGTGAAAATGTTAAAAGAGAAAAAGGACACCACAAAAGTGCTGGAAATAAACAATAAAGAATGATCGAGTTTATATTGAGTTAATTGCTAACATGACACATGATAGGGCTACGTGGAAACAAAGAATCTATAACCGACCCCATGTAGTATGGGAAAAGGCTTAGTTGTTGTTGTTGTTGAATGGCAGCAAGCTGATGCCCCTGACATTAATGTCAAATGTAGAAAATTAGGTGCTTCAACCAAAAATTGGCGTCGACTGTTTCTGCACTTTTAAAACACAAAGTCAGATGCACAATCACGGAGTTTGCATTCTTTGCTTTTGTGATAAAACATGAGACCCACTAAATGTGTGCTTGTCTGACAACCACAAGTTTGTTTCACATATGCCGCTAAAAGTTGGTGAAAGATAATTACAAAGGATTTGCTCATTGCTCGTCTGGCATCCTCATCAGCACTCTCATATATGTCGTGGAAGAACTTGTTTAAAGCAGCATCGCCATCCAGCTTCTCATCCTTTTCCTGGCAGAAATTTGCGAAATAATGTCACTTGAATGAAGCTATTTCTAAAGTGGACGAACTCACACAATGTTCACATTGATCTCTTCAATCAATCAATTTGGGAATCAACAGACAAAAGATTTCTGCAATTCAAAGTATTCCCTAAAACACACCTCGCTTTTAACTTCAGCTTCCAACTTATCCCAATCAATTCCTTTGCTCTTGGATGATGGATATGCAGGCCGCTGGGTTTTCAAATCTGCTCAACAGAAGAAAGGACACCGAGTCAACCATTTCCATCGATGCATAGGTAGGCTCAGCAAAAGCATACCGCAACCATGGGTTCGAGGAATTAGACTACCCAACTTCTCAAACCTTCCCACACATGCTTAAAGCAGGTTTGAATTGCCAAATGTGAAATTTCACAGCGTCACAAGCTTAGTACATTTCATTCAACAATTGCAATGAAAGCAATTCTCAGATCCCAAAAGGACAAGGACATACGCATTAAGCAGGGCTCCTGATGTAGCTAGCCATGCCAAACTAAACCTGTCGAGATACCTCAAATTAAGCCACTTTAAATCATCTGATCTTACTTTCTACCATGACAAGATGAGACCTAAACAAGGTTCATATAACCGGGAAAGGTACAAACAAACAGAGGGAGTAACAGAGTTATCTAATCATTTATGAAACATATATTTAGCACGTTATTCAAACCAGAATTTGCATTTACCAACAGAAGCCACTCAAGGTAAGATCGACGACATTGGTACTACATAAAACAGATCAGCAATGGCACAAGATTGATAGTTCATATTTCCCTCAAAAAAATTGAGCACTGATAATTACCCGTTGGTGAGTTGAGCCTTTGCTGGGCAGACACCTGTCTCTTATATTCTCTCTTGTACTCCAGGGATAACCAATTAATTGTGTCCGCTTTAAATAATCGGACTTCAATTTTTGTAGGCAATACGTCATATCTGCATTTTTCAGGAATAATCTGCTCGGGCACCAAGAGAGACATGTCTTTTACACTCGGATATAAACTGAAGCATGAGCAATCTGGCAGCTCGAATGCATAAAGAAAGCAACGAGAAGATCTCCAGGAAAAACCAAATTGTCATTACCAAATAGTTATTATTCAAATCACCTATATATTTCAGAACTAGCAGCATGCTGAGCAGGACTATAGGGAATAGGATTTATAAGATTGAAATTTAACTTAAACCAAAGAAGCTACATGACTCGACAACAAGAAACTCACTTACTAGCTGTTGAGTCTTTATATGCACAGACACCCACCTGAAGTTCACTTGTGGATTCAAAGACTAATAGGGGACAATAAAGGCTACTTTCTAGCTGTTTCATTTTTTTGTTTTGCTGGAATAAATACCCATTACCTTCTAAGGTTTTGACTTGCATTCTATCAGCAATAAATTACTTTGGATTATCACTTAATGCTACCACAGGTCAGCCCATTCCTCAAATGAAGTTTTTGTCTTCAAGCTTACGGTTCCATTCCAAGTAAATTGGCTGCACATATTTGAGCTCAATACCATGCAGACATCAATAAGACACTTGATTTACACAACATTTATTATTTTGGTCAAGAAAAGATTAGATATTTCCTTTTTACATCAAAGAGCACAAGACCTTGAAAGAAGAAAAGAACTTAACACGAACCATTCATACTACTGCAAGAATATTATCATTTAACAAAAAAGAGTAATAGCAGGCTAGCAGCTTTCAACTATATGAGGAGAACGTCACTTTCACATGCCACAACCATCATTTGATTAGCTCAAACACAAAGCAAGAACCTTGTTGATAAGAAAAAGAAATAGGCAAGGCTTACACCTGATTAAAGCCAAGATGGTCTCTGAAAGAGAGCCAACCCAAAAGGAGCAGGTGACAACCTGCCAACCTGATATCTATACCTAATTATCCATGGAGCTATGATCTATTGATCACGAAACAACTCTATATGCCAAAAAGGAAAAGGGAATCCCAAGTTCAAGCATTACCTTTCCAAATAAACGTGGCTGAAAAAGGAAAACATCTTCACCAGGAATATCAATGGTGACACTAAGCTGGAATAAGAGAACATCAATAAGTACAGGATGAAGGAGATAAAGAAAGAAGAATGTCATTCTAACGCAGATATTGGACAATTACTAAAGAATTCAATACCATCTGTTCTCCAAATTCGACAAGAACACTTTGGGCAGGTACTCCCTTGGCAAAAATGGTCACAACTACTTCATTTGGCTTCTGATAGAACTCATGCCTGCAAAAAGATTGCAATAAGTCATACACAATAATACTGCATAATCTCATAAGAAAGCAAAACAGAAAGCTGGGGCAAGATCCAACAGCAAAAGACACAAGAAATGCTACAGCTGTTAGGAAAATGGGTCTGAGCCCCTCTGGCCCTGGCCCACTGGGCCATCACGGCTAGGGCCATGGGGGGCCACTAGCCGTTAGCCAGCCCCCCTCTCTTCCCTCTCCCTTCTCCCTTTACTCCCTCACTCTCTCTTACTCTCTTTCACTCATTCTTTCTCTATAAATACACTTGTAATCTCTTGTAAATTTAAGCCTTTGATGGCTAATGAATAATGATTATTCATTCAAGCTTGTGCTTTGTTTATTCTCCTTTTTGCATGCACTTGTTGCTCTCGGCTATTCCCTTTTCTAAGGGCTTGTGATTGTTACTTTGTGGTATTGTCCACTCGTTGATCATCCGCAAGTATATTGAAGCATAGACTTCATTACAACAGCATTTCTTGTGCTTCCATTAGCAGTCTGACTAGACTCAAAGAAAACAAAATTGAGACAAAAATACTAGTGTAGATAGTCCATAGTCTTCAGTGAATCCACAGTTTTTTTATAGCCTAAGAAATCTCAGTATGTCTCAATAGAGTTTTTGCCTTTTTAAGAAACCACAAACATTTTTACTCTCCAGAGGTGCAGCATAAGGTAATTGCATCAAGTATTCATATTGGCTTGTCCATTTTTCAGGGCTTACCCAAGAAGTCCACTCTTCAGAAAGAATAACTCCTTTCATTTCTTATAGAGTACTGCAGCATCCTAGAACAAACATGCGACCTATCTGAGTGCCATAACCACTTTAACCATTCCATTAGATTCAACTGATCAAAGTTTTGTCCACTAAGTTTTTAGTGCGCATAGCAACTAAGACAAAAGTACAATTTGCCCACTTAAAGAATATACAGTAGATCATGAACATACCTAAAGAGACAAACATTATCATCTTAAAGTACCAATTCATCAAAATAACACTTTGGTACACAAGGACAACCTATGCTTATTGTTCCTGGAGAACATATTGAAACCGGAACTCCAAGTTGAGATCACTGACCTATATTTTGGCTTTGATGATGATGCTGCTTGAGTAGAATGCTCCTTTCCAGGCACAGTTATTTGTTCCTTTCCAGGTTTGGTGCTAACTGTGGATGGGGAGCTAACTGAATGGACAACAGAGCTTGAAAGATCACTTGATACTGGTGGCTTGAGAGTATCATTCATTTCTTCTGAAAAGTTAAACAAGAAAACCTTCTATTGACATCAGATTTTCAGCCACAGCCAACTGAGTTTTCTGAAGTCTATCAGAGAAAGATACAAATTTCAGATCAAAATTGTGCATTAATGGCAAGTTCAGGTAGTATCTCCCGGATATTTGTCAATTATATACACATGCCTGCTATATATGCAATTACATACACATACTATGTATACAATCTTCGTGTTTGTGCTATAAATACAAATGCAATTTACAGTCCTTTATTGCTATAAACAGAAATTTACAATTCCTGCAACCTGAGAAGATATTAGACCAGGGACTGGCAAAGTTGAGGCAACTATGATTCAAATGAGAGATCACTGGCAGCTATATAGCTACAAGGCCTAGGTTCCATCCCAGCATATATAACATAATAGGGATATAACCAAGGAGGCATGATTGGAAACATCTATACCATAGCAATACAAAGATTCCCAAAGGGAGAGATGTAAAGAAGCCTCAGTTGCTAAATATCACTTAAAATTTTCTAAGAAGGGTATGTACCCGCTGATTGAAAGTTGCCTAGAATCTTACACATCAAAGAATTGAAAAGTTACCATTCTACTCTACTTGCCAGCCATGCAAAGTCAAAGTTATCAGGAAACCTATAACTGTGAGAACATGCAAACCTGCAATTCCTTGGTCGCATTGCTCAATCAACTCCTTGAATTTTGAGTTGCTTGGATCCAATGAGGCACCTCTTTTGAGGGCCTCCTTTGCAGTTTCATACTCTTTAAGTTGTATGCATGCAATGCTGCACACAAGAATTGGAGCTCAGTATCAGAACAAATAAACAAACATAAAATAGAGCCACCACTGAATAAGAAAACCACAATGAAAAGACACAAATAAATGAAGATAATATTTCTGTAAGACGAATAAGCTAATCATGGAAGCTCTTTCAACAAAGCAAATAGACTGCATGCAAAAAACACACACTGTCCAGGAAGAAAGGAAAATAAAAGAAGGGAGCATTTCTTCTTGCTTTCCACCGTCCTTTTCCTTCTTGCTTTTTATCTTCTTTTAAAAACAACCCTTTTATTTCTCATCCATTTTCCTTTGGGATTTTTTTAAAAAAATTATGTGGATTAAATAGACTTCAAAATATTGATGAAGTCGACTTTCAAATAGACCTCGGGTTACTTATCCAACATGTTGACCATTAACCAGCCATGTTGGACCATGGTATCGGTGTTGGTGTCTTAAGTGATACTTCACCAAGGCGAGGTTTCTGTGTGACTCAAGAGACATGCACCAAATGAAAGATAATAATCAGTTTTCCATTTCTTCTGTCAACATGCAATAGAACTAATGCATTGTAACTTTGTAAGTTTGTTCAATTATAAGCAAGCAACGCCACTAACAAGTAACAAGGAGTACAAAGTCGATTTCCTACCCCTTCCGCAAGTAAGCCTTAGGCATTGAAGGATCCAATTCAATCGCCTTATTTGTATCAGCAACAGCCTCTGCTTGTATAAAGTTTTGATAACATTACTAAGTCTGGATATATCTACTATGGTGAACAAAAACTTTAAATAGTGTACATTATCCCTTCCATACCAAGTCGGGAAAGGCAACCAAAACTTTAAGAAGAAACAAAAAAAATATCATGTTGAAAATTCAACCAATTGTGAGACAGGAATATCAAGCTAATTTACCTATTGCAATCTTTGTTTAACATCAAATGGTTATATCTTCAAGGTGTTGGAAAAGTAAAACAGTTTCCAGACATGGTATATTTTAAAGACTAAATATGCATTCAAGAAGAAAGAATATAATTAAACTAACGAAAAACTTCATATTAATACCTTGTGGTTTACCGAAAATCCACTTGAGTACCTTGTGTTTCACTTTCTCTCACTTAACCTACACCACCCTAGTCCCAACTATCCTAGTGAACTACACTACCTCACAAGGACACTTATACCCACAAAAGGTGTTTACAAGACAACAAGGCCCACAATCGGGCCCCACTCAACCCAACTTCAGCCCAAGGCCTTACATGTGCGCAAAATAGGTGCTTATAAACCTCCATGACTTTGGTGTGTGCTGGTTGGCTCGTATGGGCAGCAATCTCACAAGTACACTCATATGCACTCCACGAAGTGCTCGTAATGCTACGATGGACTAGAAACCTTTCTTCATGCAACACTAGTGTTCTCGATAGGTGTACCACAACAAAGTACCTAAATTTCAAAAACCCATCCCTTTAGAACCCTGCCAAGATATTAGTGATGGTGTGCATGTCGACATGGTGTTGTCGTCAACTTCCACACGTGACATTGACCAGGCGCTAACATAGTACTAACATGAGACGTAGTGCTAATTCTTTAGTTTAATATCCTTTATTAATATCATAAAATCCACTTTAGTGGTATGTTAAAAATCTATTTCAATACCAAATTATTAATATTTAAATAAAAATAATATTTAAAAGTAATTTAATATTTAAATTAAGTTTATCAATTCAAATTATAATTAAGAAATCTTCACTAAATGTTTAAAACATGTATTTAAAATTAATTTTTGATAACTATTTAAATTTTTTATATTAATAATTTTATTTATAATTATTAAGTTAACTATTAATTTACATTAGTGACTTTAATGTTTTCTGTAATCATCAACAACAACAACAACTAAGCCTTTTCCCATACTACATGGGGTTGGCTATATGGATTCTTTGTTTCCACATAGCCCTATCATGTGCCATGTTAGCAGTTACCTCAATATAAACTCGATCATTTTTTATTGTTTCTTTTCAACACTTTTTGTGGTCGTCCTCTTCCTCTTTTAACATTTTCACAACCTAGTTTTTCATATCTTCTTACGAGAGCATCCTTGGGTCGTCTTTCTACGTGTCCAAATCATCTTAAATGATTTTCTCATTTTATCCTCTATTGGTGCTACTCCCAATTTGTTTCTAATAACCTTATTATGTATAAGGTTTTTCCTTGTGTGACCACTCATCCATCTCAACATCTTCATTTCTTCTACAAACATCTTTTACACATGTAGATGATTAACTGCCCAACACTCATAACCATAAAACACGCCAGGTCTAATTGTTGCTTTATAATATTTACCTTTCAACTTTAATGGTATCTTCCTGTCGCATAGAATACCTAATGTCCCTCTCCATTTTAACCAACCGGCATTAATTCTATGAGTAACATCTCCATCAATTTTTTCATCACTTTGAAAATTGACGTAGGTATTTAAAACTTTCCTTGTGAGGGATACAATATGCGTCAATCTTAATGTATATATCCTCTGAAGTACCCAAATGATCAAACTTATATTTCATATATTCTCTCTTTGTTCTACTAAATTAGAAGTCGTTACTTTCTAATGTTTCTCTCCATTGTTCCAATTTCCTATTAACTTTTTCCTTAGACTCATCCACTAACACAATGTCATCTGCAAGTAACATACACCAAGGTACTTCACCTTGAATATGTTTTGTTAACTCATAAATGACCACAACAACAAGTAAGCCCTTTTCCCATACTAGATGGGGTTGGCTACATGGATTCTCTGTTTCTACATATCCCTATCATAATTTCTAGAATCCATGGTAAATAAGTCCGACAAAGTTTAACGCAACCCTCCTCCTTTATCCATGCTTGGGATTGGCCATGCAAGGGTGATCCCTTACATGGGCGAAGTTTAACTCATCAATGACCAATATAAATAAATATGGACTTAAAGTTAATGTAATCATCAATACAAAAATACATTTTAAATTTTGATGGCCATGAAAATTAATATTAAAGTTGATTTAGTTTATGTTAAAGAGAAGACTATTAATTTGATAAGCATAGAAGTTAAGTTGATGTTAATGACATCCAAATTAAAGTTTATAAAAGTGAATATTTGATCAACAACAACAACTAAGCCTTTTCCCACACTAGACGGGGTCGGCTACATGGATTCTTTGTTTCCACATATCCCTATCGTGTGCCATGTTAGCAGTTAACTCATAATATCATTCTTTATTGTTTCTTTCCAACACTTTTGTGGTCGTCCTCTAGCTCTTTTAATACTTTCCAAATTTAGTTTTTCGTACCTTCTTACAAGTTCTTCTTTTGATCTTCTTTCTATATGTCCAAACCATCTTAAACGATATTCTCTCATTTTATCCTCTATTGGTGTCACTCCAAATTTGTTTCTAATAACCTCATTATGTATACGATCTTTTCTAATAAAAGTGAATATTTGATAATTAATATTAATAGCATGAAAAATAATTTTAATAGCATAAGTTACTTTTAAATATATTAATATAAATTAATATAGCATGTTGTTTTCATGCTTTCTAAAGTTGGTTGACTTATTTCTAAACTAATATTATCAATGAAAATTAATATTCAAGTTAATAATTAAATGTTTAAATAAAATCAAATTTATTTAGTAATTAATATCTAAAGTAAGGTTATTATTACAAATTAATTTTACACATATATTTTAACCATTTTAATGAAGGTTTCTTAATTATAGTGTGCATTAATAAACTTAATTTAAATATTTATTTACTTTTAAATATTTGATTTTTATTTAAATATTAATTTATATTAATAATTTGATATTGAAATGAATTTTAACGTACTACAAGGTACTAATGTGGATTTTTATGATACTATAAAGTATTAAACTGAAGATTTAGTATCATACTAATGTCCACATCAACACTAACCTTGGATATATGCTATTTCAGTGCCAGATAAGCTACATAAGACATCTAAACAACATCAATGACATGATAATAAAGTGATAAGTTTTTTAAACTTAAGCCCTTTTAGTGATAAAAAGTAAAATAGAAGGTATAAAAGTGGATTTTTGATAAATGATAGAGTACTAATATGAAGTTAATACTCTCACGCTAAAGACACTAAAAGAGGGATCATCAAGGAGGAGTTTATGAGGCGATTGACACTATTTGATTAGGTCTACCTCTGAGGCGATTGACACTATTTGATTAGGTCTACATGCATGGGGACTCAGATCAATCTAGGTAGCCCCAAGCATGTTAGAGATCACTAAGCCGCCAACTATGTTGTCAACTATGTTTAGCACT
Organism: Brasenia schreberi; assembly: GCA_036023115.1. Lineage (NCBI taxonomy): Eukaryota > Viridiplantae > Streptophyta > Magnoliopsida > Nymphaeales > Cabombaceae > Brasenia > Brasenia schreberi. The sequence goes on from JAYKKT010000081.1 coordinate 1,564,872, forward strand.
TCACCCCTCTAAGCATTAACACATTGATGAAAAATATGCTTTTAGGGTCAATTGTAGTAAATTTGATGTTTTAGGTATTATTGTAATTGCCTGTAGTACTAAGGGCATTTTAGTAATTTTCTGTTTTATAACCCATTATATAAGAGCTAGAAGAGGTTGTGAGTAAGAAAGAGAGAGAGAGAGGGGGGGGGGGGGGGGGGGCAACCTCCATTGGAGGTCCGCCCCCTCCTCTAATCTCCCATGTTTTTCTCTATGTTATTGATCTTTCTTGTTTAATATTGCGTTACGCGACTCCCGAATTCCAACATGGTATCAGAGCTATTCGATCAACAGGAGCAGCGAGCAGTTGCTATTGGTGCCCTAACATAATGGTGTTACTGTTCCCAAATCCGTATTGAAGAAAAGGAAGAGGCTGGAGGAGTGTAATTTGGCGAAGGAGCTTGAATCAAAGGAGAAGAAGAAAGGGTCAATGACCTGCGAAGAGACAAGACTATGGAATCCTTGTTGTCGTTGCTGGATTTGATGCCATTGAAGGATGTTTTGGCCTCCAAATCTTACGACAAAATCGCTGAGGTCTGGGACGAGATTCGTCTCCAGGTCTCTTCATAAGGCGTCTCGTATGGGGAAGATTGGCCTTATGCCATTCATCTCATGGGATACATGCTTGTACACGATATGAATAGCGCTAGGTTTCTCTGGAAATGCATTCCAAGCTCGATTAAAGAGAACCAACCTGAAGTTGTCGTCGTCTGAGCAATAGGGAAACGCCTCTGGAAGCGTGATTATGCTGGTGTTTATAAAGCTCTTCGTGGGTTTGATTCAAGTCGGGACTTTAGCGCTATGCGTCAGAGCAACAAGTGCAGGATGATTCCCCTCTTTCTATCGATATATCGAGGGTTGAGATCGTCGCACAGGCGACAACTCCTCCTTCCTTTAAAAACCCTAAGGCTTCATTAGCTTCACTAAGAGCGCGTAATGTACTACAGAGGCACGAAGTTCTGCTGCATTCGAATCTCTTGTTGAACACATCATCTAAGAAAATCAACGAGGGACCAGAGAGAGGGGAGAGCTCGTATTGGAAGAAATGCCAAGGAATCCATGGCGAAGAAGAATCAGCTCACCGACGATGTAGGACAATCGACGACAGGCGACGGAGATGAGATCTCAATGTTATCGGTGCCAAGGAAGATGAGAAACGATTCGAACAGTGTGTCGTCATAGGGGAAGAAGCGAGAGAGCAGGAAGAACAAGGGGGACGTGATCATCATCCCGTCGTTAAAAACTCTCTCGAAAGAAGGAGCCATTGTTCTTGCCATTAATCGTTTGAAGGTGTGTGATCCATTGCTCGGACGATTAATCGACGTTCACCGTCCGCCGATTTTCCACAAGCAACACACTCTCTAGATAGATGTCAGCACCGGCCGAGCAACAAACTAGTCTTGCCAACATGGGTGGAGCTACATCCGATGATCCAGAGCCGCTGAAAATTGGGAATGTTACTGATGAAGTTGAAGCACTCCCCGTTGACCTAAAGGTTCTCAGTGGGAATAAGAGAAAGGTGTTGGAGATTTCGGATACGGACGACACAAACCCCATGAAGCCAGCTTATAAATCCAAGTTATCTAACCCTGTTATTGTTGATGTCGACAATGAATGTTTGCAGCTTAGTCAAGACGCTGATGCTGATGATAATTTGATCATTATTGATGATAACAAATCTGACTCTAAGAAGGCAAGGTCACAGGTAGCTGCTATTTTACTAACATATTTGGGGCTTTCCCCCATTCAAAGGGGTCGTCTTTGGATCCTCTTCAGACACACCAAAAGAGGGCATTGGGTTATCCTTTCTATCTGGCTCTTCCTCTTTAGAAGTGAGAGTGGTGTGCTTCCTGAAACAGTTTTAAGGCTCAGTTCCCTTAAGCTTTGGCAGATTGGCGTCTCTGCAAGATGGAAGCGAATATGAGGAAGACGATGATTGATATTCATACCGCTATATAAATGTTTAAGAGAGAAGTTTACCAGCATGTCAAGTATTCGCTGAAATGCTCAAGAAGAGATTATTTACCTGCACATCAAGTGTTTGAGTAAATGCTCAATAAGACTGAAAATTTTGAAAAAAAATGCAGAAGAATGAGATTGGATGGATTGTCGTACTGATGAGTTAAGTAAGAAAGAGAGGTAGCCATGTGTGGGCGTCGAAGTAGAGTTGTGGGCAGATTAGATGGAATGTCTCCAATATGTCGATTCTTGTAAAGATTGCAGTGATAAGGACTGCTAAAATGTGTGTTGCAGCCAAAGAAGCTGCTGAAAATGTTGCACCCAAAGAAGCTGTTGAAAATGACCAGTCAGAAAGGCTGAATTGAAGATGTTGCAGCCAAAGAAACTGCTGAAGATGACCAGTCATGAAGGCTGAGTTGAAGATGTTGTTGCTCAAGATGATCAACCATGAAGGCTAAGTTGAAGATGTTGCAGCCAAAGAAGTTGCTAAAGATGACCAGCTATGAAAGGCTGAGTTGAAAATGTTACAGTCAAAGAAACTGCTAATAATGACTAGTCATGAAGGTTGAGTTAAAGATGTTGCAGCCAAAGAAGCTGCTGAAGATGACCAGCTATGAAGGTTGAGTTGAAGATGTTGGAGTGTTGCAGCCAAAGAAGCTGTTGAAGATTGGTGCAACCATGAAGCTGCTCAAGAACAGTCATGAAGGTTGATGAAGAATGTTGCAGTCAGGAAGGTTGCTGAAAAGCGAACAACGAAGAAGGCTGGGAAAATAAAAAAAAATTGAAGACAAAATCAGTTTTTTGACAAGTTTAGAGTTCGAAGTATCTCACTCCCAACTTGAGGGGGGTGTCGAAGAATATGCTTTTAGGGTCAGTTGTAGTAAATTTGATGTTTTAGGTATTATTGTAATTGCCCACAGTACTAAGGGTATTTTGATAATTTTCTATTTTACAACCCATTATATAAGGGTTGGAAGTTTGTATTAGGGTTAAAAGGTTATAAGTAAAAAAGAGAGAGTGTGTGGGGGGGGGGGGGGCGCTCTCCTCTGATCTCTCATGTTTTCATCTTCAATGTTATATTTTTCTTGTGTAATCTTCCGCTACGCGACTCCCGAATTCCAACACACATTGCTCAAGCGAACTAAATAGTGCATTAATACTAAAAGTACCTACATATAAAAGGATCAATTACTCTAAAAAAATAGCATGAATGTCAACTCAACACATACTCATATCAATAAGAAACAATAAATGGTAAACACACACAACTAATGACTATGTCACATAGGTGTGGGTGCAGGTGCATGCATCGCACGGGACACAACAAATTAAAAAAAAATTGGGTACAAGATAGAATAGAGAACATATTGCATATATAAATAAATCTATATATATACACACACAAAACAACAACTAAGCCTTTTCTCGTACTAAATGAGTGTTGACTACATGGATTCTCTGTTTTCATATAGCTTGATCCTGTGGCTAGTACACTCAACAAAAGCTACGTCATTCTTTATTGTTTTCTTCCAACACTTTTGTGATCTTCGTCTTTTTCTTTTAACAATTTGACCATCTAGTTCCTCCCAACTTCTTGGTCGCCTTTCTACTTGTCCAAACCATCTTAAGCAATTCTCCCTCATTTTATCATTTATCGGTGTCACTCCTAATTTGTGTATGCTAACATCATTACAAATGCAATCTCTCCTTGTGCACCTCACATATCTTATTTATGTCACAAACATCTTTTGCATGTGTTAATAATTAGCTACACAACACTCAGCCATATAAGATAATGGGTCTAATATATATACATACATATATATTAAATAAATTATATTATATAGGTTATATAGTAAGATACGTGTTTTCAACTAAAAACAAAGACAATCAATTTCTTTTATTTGATATTGTATTCTTTAAAGCATGATTTAGCTTATGTTGAGTTAACAGTTAGTATGACACATGATCGAGCTCTATGAAAACAAAGAATCCATGTAGACGACCCCATCTAGTATGGTAAAAGGCTTAGTAGTTGTTGTCGTTGTATATTTTTCTTATTCTTTTTCTTTACATCTCATTTTCATAGATATACTAAAGCTCCCAATTTCTGTAAATTTTCAAATCAGAGGGCAATATCTTTTACAACACTTCCCCATAGTAGTCAAAAAAATGTTCATGATTGTCTAAGTGTGAGAACATGCTCCGATGAAAGAAAATATTTTTTATAACAGGTTTATGAAAAATGTTTCCTTGGACTTTGACAATAAACAATATCGTTTCAAAGTATAATGTTTAAATTTAAGTAAAACAAAAGCACTAAATTTGTAAACATCTAAATCTATAATGGCTTCTAAACATGTTTAATCTTCAATTTGAAGAAATGAGTTGACTTTTTAAATCTTTAGGATTTTACTTTATAAACTATTTTTAATGAACTTACATAGAAAATATTCTTTATTATGCATAATATCAAAAGTGAATACTAAAATAAATTAATATAAACAAAATGAGGACACTCCATTTACTCAAATGATATTACATGTTAATAAGAAAAGCTTATGTGCCTTAATGGTAAATAAGGCGCCTTAGCACCTAAGGGATGCTAAGTGCAAAACAAAAGTGTGAAAGTGGGTGCTTAAACGCACTATTAACAATTAAGACTAACCTGATCATTCACATCAGCAGAGGAACTTAACTTGTCAAAGATCCTGAACCAACTAAAATGTGGTTACAAATTACAACAACTTGCACAAAAGCTACTTAACCTGGTTAATCAATAACTTGGACTACTGAGCCTCAGTAGATTTGGTACCTGGAATGCAGTCCTTTCTCCTTTCTAGGCTAGTGTTCATCAACGTCCCAGCAAAACAGGGAGACCAGGACCACCAAGGCTCAAGTCAAAACTAACTTGTGAATTGTAGCACCAGGATAAGATAGTGTGATTTGTGCAAATTTGACATTCTCCAACTCCAAGAAGGTTTTATTCGAGACAAAGTCAACAAAGACATTCTAAAAAATCCTACAAATGTTGAAAAGAAGAACATCACACTTCCATAAGGTTTTCATAAAAGGTCTCAGAAGTCAGAAAAACATAATAACTCTTCTGGATATCAGATTTTATGGAAACCAATATGAAAATCCTTGAAGTTTGAGTTTAGTGACATTCTAGGTTGCATGATGTTTCGTGATAAATCAAACTTGTACTTATGAAGTTCAGACAGCTTTTGGTCAATGAAACGTGTTTGGTTCTTTTATTAGCCTCCATGGAAATTTTCAAGGTTCACGTGAAGCAAAGAAGTTTTCTGATTTTTTTTCTGAGAAGAAGAGCAATTGTAACATTATCGTGCACACACCGCAAATACATTCTGTTGGGTATGTGTTCGCACTTCCCATATTCATACACATGGACTCAAACCCTCGTATTAGTGGTCTGCAAGCTTAAGGCTTATCTGCTATATGAAAAATAGGATGGAAGTGGGAATCACCCCAAAGAAGTGCACAACTGGAGGGCAGAAGAACCAAAGTTTAAGATAACATTGGGGAGTATGTTCCTTGGAAAAGTCTAATGGTGGATCAAATGGATATGCAGTATGATTTTGAAGGATCTTAAGGCCCTCCAACAATGTCAAATTTCAGCAAAAGCTTAAAACTAAAGTTCTATATGATTAGGGTGTTAAATTCCTGTTGGGAGGAAGTAGAGTTTTGAAAGTCTCTTTTCTAAAAGAGTGCAACATGCCCATGTTTTAAGGTCCTCCTAGTTAACTGTGTTAGCGCTACCTCATTTAAAGTTCCATCCGGGAGATGAGTTGGATTTGTTTTTGCATCTTTGCCTAACTAAGGTGATATCTAGACTGCCTGCACATGACTTGTTTCATTCCTCAAACTCTACAGCAGCAGCAACCCCCCCCCCCCCCCAAAAAAAAAAAAAAAAAACTAAGCTGATTTCTAGACTGCCTGTAGTAATCACATGATTTGCTTCATTTCACATTTTTATATTGGTTTCATGATGAGCATGTAGTACAGTAGTATTGACATACAATTCCTATATGGTGTTTCCTTACTTAACATTTGTTGGTTGACAATTTGGATGGTGGATATGATGAGAAATTTTTTTAACAGATTTGGGCAACAGACGTTTACTCCAATTATTTTAAAATGATCTGGTCAAAGTCAGGCTAGTTTAAAAAGCTGCATGAACTCAACTACCACATCCTTAGTTGCTTGCTCTCTCGTAGTGCTTTTTACCTTATGCTACTAGTGTAGTTGAAAAATCACACACAACCCAATTTCACAATAAACAAATTCAGGAGAGATATAGCAAACAACAGACTCTGCACCAGACCAGATTAATGCTCCTTAACGGGCAGATATAATATGCATGACCAATCGTACTCAAGACTCTTCTTGAAACTTTTTGGTTACCATCTTCTGACAAAGTTCTTTGTTTGAAGGAGGAACAACTTCCATTAATGAAACTTTGGTGACAAGAGTAATCACAACAGTGTAACACTTGAAACAGCAACGAAGTTTATTAGTAAACCTACAAGGTTTTAAATGCTTCCTTTGAACAAAAGAACTCTATAGATAGTAGAAGGATCATCAGTCCACTTCATCTGAAATGAAACTTCTTCATCAAAGCTAAGGATCTGATACACAAACAAGATGGTAACCATGGCACAAAGGCAAGGGAGAATCCACTACTCGTGCTAGGAGTTAGGACAAATACGAAGAAATAGCTTCCTCTATGACTACATCGGTTGCTGAGACTACAACTACATGACCACTCTCCTGCTTTCATCCAACATAGCTCTGATACAAGCTCCTGGTGGTTCATTCATCTGAAGATGTATTAGAGATACTTTGGAATTCTGCAATATGTTCTTTGGATTCTTCCATTTTCATGTAAAGATCATTTCCTTACACTCGTGCAGTCTATCAGTCCCATTCAAAGCACAGTGATACTACAACGTCAAAACAACGGAAGTACTTATGATTGCTTAACTACAAGTTGCAAGTTTTTATATGATCATTCACAAAACCAACTCTCCATTAGTCCATTATTTTCAACTTGACATATAGATCCAACAAAAAAATAGATGGGAACTCAAACCGCCACCCATAACAAATATATATTCCCAATATAACCCATCGGGACTGTGCCAATATTGACGAGCATAAAGAAGAATTCCAGAATAGATCATTGGTATATTAGTCCGTTGCAATAGAAATCGAAGACAAAAACCATATATAAGCATACAATATATTGAAAATGACCTTATAGTGTTCCATGAGCTTTTCGAAGAATAACACCGTATATATGCGCTTGGAATGCAAGAAACCATGAAATCGACAAATTAAACATTTTCAAAAGTGTACAAATCGAACTTCATTAAACGGAATAGCCAAGTCCATCAACTCTTTAACTCTTGTAAAATCCAATTACTTGAATGAAGATACCGTAATAGCAGGTTGGAAGGTTTTTCTGCAGGTTTTAAAATCCATGCATTTACTTATGCATAAAAACGCGTTCTTCACTGCATTTATTTTTCCCTTTGCTACAATGCAATAGATTCGAGTAGATAGAGTCACTCCTCCATCACTGAAAGAACGAGAGGAGGCACAGCAGATCAAAATACGCGAAAAAGCAAGAAAAAGAAAACTTTATAGGTCGGACTCCCGAGACCCTAATCGACTAAAAAATCATCAGAATTACAAAATCTGAGGCGAAAACCATTAGGGGTATGAATCGAAAAACCTGTGAACTGTTTGAGCTTGATGTGGGCCTGTGCGCGATTTGCGAAGAGATTGGCATTCTCGCGGTCCAAGGAGAGGGCTTGCGAGTAAAGATCGCACACGAGCTCAAAATTATCATCGAGGAAGGCCTCCGCCGCCTTCTTCTCCAACTCTGCCTCCATGTGTACGTGTGTGAGAGAGAGAGAGAGAGAGTCGGTGAACGGAAGAAAATCTAAAAGCTACGGCGAGAGATGATTTAGACGTGAATTAAAATTTCTCGCGCGGCCCTTAAATCAAGCCAATAATCATCTTTACTGTTTCATTTATGCTATATATCAATAAACCCAATGGTTTCTTCGCGTACAATGCACGATAAGTGGTCTCTTCCCTAGCTAAGGGGTCGAGACTCGAGACTAAATAACCTATTTTGAAGGCCTAGTTATTATATACTGGGTACTTTTTTTTGTTCTTTGATTTTAACCAACCCATACACGCATATAAATATGTATGTTATATATACACATATGTGATTATATATAAAAAAAAGAGAAAAATAAGACCATGTTTATCACTAATTTTATTTATCGTTTTCAGTGGCATGAATATATTTTAAAAAGTTTTAAAAGTTTTTGAAAAAGTATATATAAAATATATTATTAGACTCATGCATGTGAAAATAATGATTGAATATGAGTAGATAAGATCTAATCACTCTCTCTCTCTATATATATATATATATATAAACACAAACCAGTGCAAATTGTGTTTGTAGGTGATCGGGATTAAGATAGTGGAAGGATATGTGTGGCTTTCTGAATGAGTATATTTAAACTTTATAAACTATTATTATATAAAAGCAAAAAACAACGTTTTACTGCTTTAGTTTAAACCATGGGTTGTTTGCATCAATTCACCTACTAAACGGTTACATACACCAGCTTACATACATATATTTATGTATTTATCTAATATACCTAAACAAATATATATGTATTTCTTCATTTATAACTTTTATGTTTACGAGGATTAAGCAACGGCTATTTCGATGCAATTTTCCTTTCTCTTCGACAGTCAGCAGATATTTAAAATTATCCAGGCGAGAAGTTTGGATTTGCCAATAACTTGAAAACAAGTGCATGGAAATTACTGTTTTTCTTTCTAGAATAAATAAAGATAAAGGAATACGTATTATTTGGACTACAACTAAGATGGAGAGGGATTTGGATGTCTTGAAATCAAATGATAAATATGAATTGATAGGACTTACACCTCTTTTTACTGCCTCCATGTTAAGTTTGAAATTTACCATAATACCCCTCAACTGCGAACTCTCTCAACAGGCTCCCACCTCATCATCGATCCTCTCACACCATCTTTTTGGCGACCAACTCGAAACTCTATTCAACACACAATATTGAACTATCCATTGTCCTATAATGCTTAGAATATGATCGAAAAGAAGAAGGAAAAGGAAAAAAAAGACTGATTCGAAGAGAGCTTGTGTGTTTTTTAGAGGTATGTCATTAATTTTATATATTTTTGTCGTTTATTTTATGTATTGACTTCATTTTCTATTGGAGTAAAAAAAATGATACTTAATTTTAAGCTCAAGACCTGACACAGTTGTGTGTCTCAGATAAAGGAGACGCATCTCAGCCATATCTCTGTGTTGATAGGAGACATAACTGAGTCACATTTCTTCTTGTTTCATGCGATGTTCACTCATATGTTTCATGATTTTTTCTTCTTTTCTTCATGATTTTTATTCTTCTCCATATTGATTTTGTTTTTCTTGTTTTTTCTTTTTGTTTTTCGTTCTTTTTGTTTGAAGAGATTCGTAAGAGCATATGTTGTCTACTAGGAAAAAAAACGACAACTAAAAATGAATGAAATATTAGTCATTGGAGTAAAGAGAGCTGAGAAGAAAGAGAAAGAGAGAAATTGTTGCTAGAATTTGGTCATAAAAGAGAGAAAGTGATGAGTAATTTTGGTATTTTAAAAAAAATATGTGGATAGTAAAAAGAATGTGCATGTAGTAACTATATCGTAAAATAATCATGCTTTCAAGATAGATGGTAGGTTTTTCTTATAAATGGTAATGCTTTTCTTTTAGTTAAACACTGGCATTTTTGCACCCACAGTGTTAGCTCAATGGCAAGGCACTCTAGCGCAGTTTCTATTGGCAGAGAGTTCGACTCCCAGAGGATGTATGTGAGGGTGTGGGTGTACATTCTCAATTGTTTTTCTACTTTTTTTTGGTTTATCAAGAAAAAAAGTGCTGGTATCCTCAATTAATGTGGATAAGGCTTGATTTTGATTTCAGTATTCACTAGATCATGAGCTCCTTTTTCTTGATACAACAGAGAGGCTGATGCCGGATGCACACCTTGGGTATCAAACTCATGATCTTTACCTAGCGACTCAACGTAGGCATTAGCACCACACAAAAGTCATATATATATACATATATATCGTATTGAGAAACATGTATATATGTATATGTATATGTATATATATATGTATGTATATATATAATTAAACATATTTCTCAATTCAATACGAGCGCAAAAATGTGAATATGGTAAACAAATAACAATAGATATGTAAAAAGCAGGTCCTACTATGTTTCTTCTCTTTCCAATCCTAAATGGAACGTAATGACTTAGTGATCTGTATCCGTATCTATTTGCATAGGTTTAAGTGACCCCTTCTCATAACATAACGAGAATGTACACAATCCTATTTCGGTTTGGTTGAGTATGAAATGAACTTTGGCATGCCAGTTCATGAATTAGTAACTGCATCCAACTTCCGAAAAATCTCAATTGTTTTGAGCTTTCTACTTTTAGAATGAAATATTTACGAAATCCCTGTGAAGAGGATCAATCTCTATATAGGTATATAGATCCATGAATCCATACCTCTCGATCAAAAAATAATCAATTGAAAAGAAGAATCCCAACTAATTGTTTATCAAAACAAATGAAAAGAAAGATGAAACATAAATAAGCAATCTTTCTAGTTTTCTATAATGTGTTCTTGTCAAGTTTCAATCTAAAAAGCTGGATACAAATTTGCAGCCACATACTTGACGAAATTAGTTGAGTTGGGAATTAGGAACTCTTGAAAGGATCCTTCACCTGGCTGATTCGGTATGGAAGTCTTTCAAGGATCATCCGCTAACTGGTTCATAATAGACATGGCTTTTATCTACCTGATAGGTGTCTACCTAACCCCAATGCAGGGAGGGGGCGGTGTTGAAAACCTGCCCGCCCCGCCCCATGGCCATCTCTACCACCGCTGCATATCCATGATGATGCACCCCTCATAGTAAGAACTCCAAGCATTGAGAATGAAGGGACAAGTACTTTATGGGTCAGTTCGAGACAATTGCAATTTAAGTCTAAAACCAGTAATTTTATGAAAAAAGTTATAAGAAAAATAAAAAATGAAACTAACGGTTTGAAATCACCCGTTCCAATTTGAAACCCCCGGATTGGTTTCGGTTTTGATTTAATAAAAGGTGAAGCCATAATCAAATCGGGTGATCCCCGGTTTCGGTTTCACCGCTTCAAGGTTCAGCCGGTTTTTAGCCTAGTTCGGTTCCGATTAGAAACCGTACCGGCCATGTTTACCTCAACTTGTTGAAGCAGGTGATGGCAATAGTAGTCACTCACGTGTATTGCGGGGACATACACACACCATGTGTTTGTGCGTGTGAGCAAGACAAAACACTTTTGTCATATATCCTAAAGGCATCCTTCTTTCCCACAAGGCTTTTGTCGTCAACTTTTCTCACAGAATATCACTACCATGTTCTGCTCAATGTGCAAGGCAAGGCCCGCACTACCATCTACGTGTTTCGGTGACCCAGATCGGAGATCCGGAGCGGTGGGCAAGGTAGAAGAGAATGATCCGGTCACTCATTGCTATGCCTGCACCACTGAAGAGAGCAGGAGAAGAGCTAGGATTTTGCGAGTCGGCCGCCTCTTTTGCACTTTGGTTTTTCAAAAAACAGTATGATCCGATTAACGATATGACTTGAATTCAATATTCAGTTTTCGTGTCAAACCCAAATATTTGAAACATGAATTCGTCGATTAGTATAAAACGGGTGGAATTACTTATATATAAAGTAGAACCCGATCGGTTGCTTTGGGTCTGATTCAATATTGAACTTAGAAAGGTCAACTGAACCCAGCCTTCCCCCTGAGTTTAGTCCACTTGCTTGAGTAGTTCCTGTGTTGTCTTCCATTATAAACTGGACTAGAAAAGGTCCTGCGAGGAACGCCGATTTGTTTGCTTAAAGTGTGGCTAGACATGATTGGTTCCGGTTACCCTAGAAGTGTTATCAAACTTGGGGTCGGTTCCAGTTCCAGTTCTTGAAATGGGTAAAAATATTTAAAAATTTTAAATTTTAAAGAAAACATTTAAAACATGAAAGGGACAGTTTGAAACTGGTAGTTTCGGTCTTGGGCCGACTCCGACTCTATAAAAGATGGAACCAAAAAAGAACAGTGTGATTCTCATTTTCCAAGCCCGGTTTTTCAAATTCTATTGACGCTCTCAGCGATCTCTAACTGTTGAACTACCCGTTGTCTTCCTGGCGTCCTCTGCAACCCGATGTATCCTCTTCTGTTCCTGAATCCCCTCGGATTCCCCACTAAGCTTTCCTCTCCTAGATCCCTTATTCAGTCGATTACGGATGAACACCGTAATCGACCGACTATTATGGCTGTTACAACCTATTTCCCGCAACCTTTCCATAGATAACAGTTGGATAGTCAGTCCAACCGTTTCTGTGCTGGGGTTGCCAAGAATGACCACCTTATCTTCATATCTCTCACTTAGTCATTCGAGCCAAATAAACTAACATACAGGTTTTCCTCACACTTTTGTGAGGTTTTCTTAGTAATGTCATTTCATAAATGTTATTGCAATCATCACCCTTTGTGTAGTTTTTTACCAACACAACAATGAAACATATCTCAAACCCATGTTTTTAACATGTTTTGAGAAAAGATCATCTATTATGCCTTTAGTAAAGGGGTCTGCCAACATATCATGAGTTGGCATGCATGAAATGAATATTTTATTTCTCATAATCATATCATGAACATAGTGGTATTTAACCATTATATGCTTATTTTTCGAGTTGTCAACTCTACTCTTGATTAGAGTAATTGTGGCATTGTTGTCACAGTAAATGACAACTGACTCTTTGGTTATTTCCACCTTCAAATGTAGACAACACTTATTATAGTCATACAACAAGACACATACTCAGCTTCCTGTGTATGAAATGTTACACAACTCTCTTTCTTACATACCCAAAAAACAACACTACCTCCAAAAAAAATATTTGTCCCAATGTTGATTTGTTGTAATCTTTGCTCCCAGCAAAGTCAACATATGAGTATCCTACCACTTTTAGTTCATTTGCTTAATAACAGAATTTTATGTCTTTTATTCCTTTGAGATATCTTTAAATCCTTTTTATACCTATCCAATATTATCATCGAGGATTACTTTGATATTTACTCACAAAATTAACAATGAAACTGATATCAGGTCTTTTACACAAGAGAACATACATCAAGCTACCCACAACTTATGCATAAGGAGTGTTAGGCTTATAGTCTCCTTCACTAGGACAACCAACCATACTTAGTTTAACCCCTTTTATAACGAGTGTAATAGCAGATTTTCATTCACCCATTTTGAACTTCTTAAGGATATAGTCAATCTCCTAACTTAGGCATAAGAGTTTAGATTCTCTATCTCGATAAATCTTTATACCCAGGATATAGGATGTTTCTCCCATATCCTTCATTTCGAACCTTGAGTTTAACCATGACTTGGTTTTGATAATCATCTCATTATCATTCTCAGTCAAAAATATGTCATTTACATATAATGATAAAATGATAAAGTAACTCCCGCTGTTCCAGACATATAGATAGTGATCAAGCTCATTAGCTATAACCCAAGTTCAATAATAACATTTTAAAAAGTCAAATATCATTTGTCAAGATTATTCTTATGGATATAAATTTCGCAACAGGGAAATATGTTTCAACATAATTTTATCTCCTCCTTTTGTGAGAAATTCTTTGCAACCAATCTCGCTTTAAACTTGTTGATTGAACCATCAATTTTATATTTCTTTTTCAGAACTCATTTATATTCTATGACTTTCATTCCTTTTGACAAATCAACCAATTTCTAAACTTGGTTTTTCTCAATGGATTCAATTTTTTCATCCATGGCTTTCTCCCAATCTATCGTTTACAATGACTTTATAGTTTGCTGATAAGTCAAGTTATCAGTCAATTCATCTAAATTTATCGAATTACACACTTTTTGTCCAAGATAAGTATGATAATCGTTTAAGTAGGATTGTGTAATCTTAAGTCTTTTATGTCAACTTAAAGTTTCGGTTGCTTTAAGAAGATTTTCTATGATCGTCATCATACTCATCATTATTTTGTAAGATGTCATTCTTAGTATTTTCTAAGAATTCAACATCTCTGCTCTCTATCAATTCATGATCCTTATAATAAAACTGATATCCCTTTAATCCTTTAGGATATCTTATGAATATACATCTACAGGATTTGCTCTCTAACTTATCTATAGATTGATCAAGGATCTTTACATGAGCAATAGATCCTTACCTATTGAGATAACCTAGGTTAGGTTTGCTTCAAAACCACATCTCATATGGTATAGTGAATACAACCTTATATGGTACTCTATTCAGTATGTACACAATTGTATTTACTACTTTTCTCTAAAATATCATTGATAGATAGACATCTATTAACATTGACCTTGTCATGTTTAGTAAGGTCCTGTTGTATCTTTTAGCTACACCATTTTGTTGAGGTGTCATTGGCATTGTATTTTACTTTGAAATATCGAAATCTTTACAGAATTTCAAAAATTCTGAAGAGGTATATTCATCACCTCCATTTGATCTTAAGACTTTGATTAAATGTCCTAGTTGGTCTTCAACTTACTCCTTATATTCATTAAATATTTTAAAAGCCTTAAATTTATGTGTTAGAATATATATATATATATATATATATATATATATATCGAGTAATCATCGATAAAAGTTATGAAATAAACCTTTTATCGATGTGACATTACTCTAAAGGGTCTACATAAATCAGTGTAAATAATTTCCAACAGAGTTGTTGCCATTTTTGTCTCATTGGAAAAAACTTTCATTTTCATTTTTCCTTATATACAAACTTTACACTTACTGAAAGTGTTTTCCTCAAATCTTCACAGTAAGTCAAAGTTTGATAATTTTCTCAATTTTTCTAGACTTATAGGCCCTAGGTGTTTATATCATACATTTACATCAACATTAAAGGCACCATCAATATAAGGAGAAAAACTTTTATTTTCATTGATTCTCAATTTAAACAATACATGTTCTACATCAAATTCCTATGAGAAAAATACTCACCTATGTTTTCACACAATTACTTTTTCAAGAACTATCATGACCTCAAAACCTTTAAGGACCGAAACCAAATTGCGTCTTATAGATGACATAATCATTACATCAGTTAATACAATCGGTATGCCTTTTACAAAAATTCTAAATGACATAGTTTATATAACATCTTAGAAAGTATTATTTTTCATATACAACCGATGTTCTTCCGATCCTTCCTCTTCGAGATGTGTTTAGTCACTCCTCAGTCAATCCACCAACCAGTCACCGGGCGGTCCATGTAAACAAAAATAGATATCACGCAGGTTATGTCCTACTTCTCCGATTGTTTACATTGTCGGTTGTTTCCTCAACTTTTTTTATTGGGGAAATCCCTCTTTTAGTGTCCTATCTTTCCACATCTCAAACACTTGATTCAAGAAGCGATTTTCTCCATTTTCTTAAAAAAATGATCGTTCTTTTTTTATTTTTCACAAACTTTTTATTCGGTTTAATTGTCCTTGGGTTGGGTTTGGAGTTAAACCCTATCTCATCTTATACTACTAGCATTTTTTTTCTTCTGTTTTTACTCATGCATTCTTTCTCAATTGCTAGTTTTAGGGGCAATTCAGAAATGTTAATAACATGCCCTAATCTAAGGGCAGTAGTGACAATATTTCATAACAGGAGAAGACTGTTTAATATGGTGGATATCTCCATTGGTTTTGGGATGATTGATTTGACCACACCTACATCTCTTGCCATTACCAATATGCGGTTTACTTGTTCCACTACATTATCTCTTCTTTCATTTTGTAGAAATTATATTTTTGTAGCAACAATTGAACATGTAGTTTTTATATCATATTTAACTCTTATAGAGTGAAACAGTTCTTTCACGGTCTCAAATTTCTCAAAGACCCTAATTAGGTCATCATTCATTTATGTTTAGAAGACGGATCTTGCTATTGTGTCATCTATTATAAATGTTTTACATTTATATTTGTTACTCTGTGACATTTAGTAGTGGCGGACGCAATGTTTTTTTTAAAATGTACTTTACACCTTTAAGTGTTGAAGCCAGCAATATTCTCCTCTTATATGCTTGGAAGTTTAGGTTGTTTAGTTTTTCCGTCTTTGTCAGTTTCGACACACATATTTTCGAGTTCATTTTTATGTATTTGATAAATGTGACTAGACGATTTAAAATAAAATATTCACCAAGCAACAAACCAAAGATAGCTTAATTCTAATCAAATACGATGCACAATATCCAAATAATGAGTTGAAAATAACTTATATATAATATAAAATCAAGTTGGGATAATTTTGTACTTTTTTCAAAAATAATCTGCCTCCGATAATTTATCAAAATACCAAGGGTAAAACAATAATTTCTATATGTTTATTCGGTTTTGTAATTTTTCAAAAAGACTAAGGATAGAAAAGTAAAAACAATGTTTGGTTTTCCTAGAAAAAATCATCATTTATCGGGGATAAATGCATAATTTTGCCCCTCGATATGAATTTGTAATTTTCAAAAAAGGTAGGGGCATCTTTGTCTTTTGAGACAATAACAATAATGTCTTTTTATTTGAAAATATCTGGATATTTCGGTAATTTCAGTGTCAATTTGTAAATTTCAAAAATCAATCGGGGGATAATGGACTTTTCAGTCAACTACTGCGGTTTTTTGAAACCACCGAGTAATTTTTCAGGGGGTTTAAAAGGGGAGGAGAGAGAGATCTATTTTTCTATGAAGTAGAGAGAGAGAGAGCGGAGTTCTGCTTAGGACCGCCCGTTGGCCTTTTGGTTGGGGATCTGCCGATGGTTTTTTATCCGCCTTTGGTCGTTCATTGGGGCTTCGTTGATCGGTTTTCTTGTTCTTTTCTTTGTGCTTTTTCTCTTGGATTGATTTTTGCCTTGGCCTTGGCCTTGCCCTGTCTCGGCCTGGGTCGGCTTCTGTCTGTCTCTGTTGTGTCTTGACTGAAGGACTCTTTGTAACAAGGAGTCTTCCTCCTCCTCTCTTTTGTTTTTTTTATTAAGCATACCTTGTTTTACAGATTATAGGGACAGACTAGGCTCTGATACCACTATTGGCACTCTCGGTGACCTTTGACTGTTGAACTCCTGACTGTCTTCTCGGCGTCCTCTCCAACCCAATGTGTCCTCGCTCTAGGTATGCAGCAATAACAGTGAGTTATTGTGAAGAAGAACAAGTACGAATGCTTTGTTTTTTAGATTTCCTCACATTAGGATTTTCTTAAGAGGGTTTCACTTCGTGTGTCTCTTTGATCTATGTGTTGCTCTCTATTTATAGAGCACCTACTCCTGACTACCCTCGGATTTCATACTTGGCTTTCATCTCGTAGAACCCTTATCCGATCGGTTACAGATGAGCAGTGTAACCAACCAACTGTTATGACTGTTACAACCTATTTCCCGCAAACTTTTCACAAATAACGATTGAATGACCAATCCAACCGTTTTTGTGCTAGGGATGCCGAGAATGACCATCTTATCTTAACAAATTCATAGTCTCATTCAGTTCAATTGAAACCGTTAAGCAAATTTGAAACCAGTATTGTCTAACTCTTCTTTACTTTCAAGCGGAGTTCAAGTTTCTTTGTCTTTTATGGGCTAATAGTCCCTCCCTCTTATTTAGGGCCGTGGGTCTCCTTTCCCTTGTTGCATCTTGGCGTGTTCTTTTACCAGTCAGTGGGATGGCAGACCTTGAAGTTCCTCTAGGGTGGAGTCGAGTCCAGTCGGTTGAAACTTGGGTGAGGTAGTTTATACAATCCTTTTAGAAAAAATTGCCCCGACCCACTAACGCAAGAGAGAATTCTCGAATGTGTTCGAGTCATGGTTGTAAGAGAGTTTGACCTCAATTTTTGGTATTGGTAGTTTTAAGTTCTGTCGTGCATCAAAAGCATAATCCATTATAGATCCATAGTTTCAATTTGAGTCAAAACCATGAGAGTGGTAAGCCACAAGGACCATGCCCACAACTTCAAACAAAAACCTAAGCATTTTATTTTCATTCGTGTTACTATCAATACCTATAAATTTGAGTCAAAACCTATAAATTCTACTCGCAAATTAGACCAAATCATTCATCGAAACCATTGTTACAAGCCTATCTAGATTTAAGTTTGAAGTTACCAAGGACCCGGCACCACAAACCAAATACAGCAAAGCCCCTCTCTCTCTCTCTCTCTCTCTATAAAAATATAGAGAGAAGAAGAGAGGTTAGTCCATGCACACTCATTCGTGCTTAAAAATACTTCACAATCTCATCCGTCCAATCGAGATTCGAATTTGAATTGTGAAAAAATATCCGATACAACAAATGCACATGAAAAAAATACCAACATACTTTTTTACTTTTAAAATTTAAATCTAAAATGTCCTCATCGATTGAAATCCGCAAGTATTTTAAGAATCCACAAATATACTAATTTCTCCCTCTCTCTCTCTCTCTCTCTCCCTCCCTCTCTCTCTCACATGGGCAGAAGATTTTTACAGATATTTACCTACAATTGATGAGGAACCTAAAACACCCAAAAATAATCTGAAACACGCCAATAAATGGGTGTAGGCTATCCCCATACAACCCACAGGCACTACCGAACAACCTAAGCAAAAATCACTCACTGCAGAGCCCAAAACTGTGGCATGGTGTCGGACCCTTGGCCTTTTACAGTCAACACTAAAATATGACAATACACAACTATTTTCAATTGAACCAGTTGATTTGTCGACCTCATCTACCCAAAATACTAGAGGAATAAATCGAAATTCCAATCGCGAGTCACGTACCTTTAACCTCAAAACTTGCAAACCACAAGGTCTTCATCTCTGTGCTGCATTACCAGCCCATGGTTGAGTTTGAGACCTTCCGCTTAAAATACCATTTGCAGCTGCAAGCGCCAGGTCTGTCGCCCTAGCTGATGGCACCGTTGACGGCGATGCCTGAGCTTGTTGCGCATGTTGCTGAGACAGAATCTGCCTCACCATACTGGGTGTATGGACAACGGGAAAATTCAAGGTGCTTATGTCTATACTTCCTCGCATTCGACTGGGTCTCCAGTTCTGCTCAGGAACCATCTCTACTGAAGTGTCAGCCAAAATTGGTGCAAGTGGAACTCTCATTCTCTGATCAGAACTGTGCCATGAATTACCAGTACTACTAGGAATCGATAATCCAGAAGAAAGTGGTGATGGAGTCGGAGCACTTGATTGCAACAAAGGACTCTGTTGAGTTGCAGCAAGACGAGGCGTCAATGGGGAATGGACATTTGTGGTCAGGTTGGAACTTGGTTGTAAGGAATGCTGAACTGGGAAAGAATTAAACAAAGAGGATGGCCGAACAACATTTTCAGGTTGCATATTTGTACGAGGAATCCTTGCGGTAGGACCAGGCCGAGAATTCATGATCTGTGAGTCCTGGAAGGATCTGGCTTGACGCATTTGAACACCTGCTCTTTGCTGCTCCATTGAATTCCATAAACTGGACTGACTCAATGCTGAAAGGCCTGGTTGATTCGGATGCTGCTGCCAGTCCTGAAAATACCACAGATGACAATGTTATAAAAAGGTAAAGCTTAAAAATATTTTTACTACAAGAAGGTAGAGGATTAAATATTCATCACAACAGGTTCCATAATAGTTATTAGAAAAAGAAAAGAGTTATTGTACGAATGGATCTTTGTTGTGAATTTCACATTATAATATCCATAGAAAACTGCCAAGATGGTCAATGGTTCAGAAATTAATAAACAAGGTACCTTCGCTGTCACACGATGAACCAATTCAGAACAAACAGCCAAATCTAACAGATACTGCAAAAAGGCTTGTCTAAACTAAGCGTCACGGGCTTATAACAAAAGGAAGAAAAGGGAAATCTACCTGGGGATTAGAGTGCAGAGGCATAGTTGAAGGGTGTTCTGGAAACGCAAGATTTGTTTGCTCTAGTAATTGTTGCCAATCCATATCAAAATTAATCGCACCAAGTCCATTTGGATTTGCCGCCGTAAAGGGAACAGGTTGAGATGCAACTGGTAAGTTGGTCACTCCTGCATTTGAGTCAATTATGTCTCGTCTTGTCCTCAGCAACGTATCTTGCATTTGAAATGGAGCTGGCAATGCCTGGACCGCTAAGGGCACCCTAGTGACATTTCTAGGTATTGGTGGCCTCCGAGATTCAACTATAGCATTCGGAGTCACAGCCCATGACCCCTGCACTCGAATATTATCCTCAGCAACCGTAATGTGTATACCAGCTTGATCACTTTGCTGTGTTGGTTGATACATTGCTTGTGTATATACTGATTCTCGACTAGGTGTGGTAGCAACGGTATCTACAGCCAAAGGAGTCGAGATATTACTGGAATAACTTGAATCTGAAAGAGAAACACTTGGAACTGGAACTACAGGAAAGATACAGCCATCATAGACATGGTACGGAGATGCTGCCCTTGCAGAGGCATTTTGCAAAAGTTGATAACCATTCCTTTGGCTAGTAGATGAATTTTGAAGATATGGTGTCCCAGAAAGACTCTCAGGATGAGTGAGGCCTTCGAGAATTTCTTCAGAAGGTTTCCTGTCGGTGGTATCATAGCTGTTCGGGTATGTATCTTGAGCTGTGTTTTGCGTAGAATTTTTGGCACCAGCCCCAATACGAACTGGACTTTTATCAATGCTTTCAGCCTCTTCAGTCAAATCCAAAAGATTATTGCATTTAACAGAACATCTCTGAGATTCACTATGATCAAGATGCTCCCCGGTTCCACGAGAACAATGTAACTGATCTACACGCATGTCATTTTCGAAACAGGGCTTCCAGGATAAATCTGGTGAGATGACTACGTAAGAAACATAGGTCCCGACCTCTCTCAACACCTAGACGTGATAACGGTTTAGTTCAGTAAGTAGGCAACATATCTACAAAATGCAAACTAGCATCTGAACAAAAAGATAACTTGCCTCCAGCATATTCTGATCAATCCGCAGATCAATGTAACTGACAGAGTGATTGCAGTGAGGACATCGCCAATTTGGCTTTCTGAAGTTTATTTCCATAAAGCTTTCATAGTCAAAACACTGAGACATACAGAGGGAACCAAATAAAAATAACCAACTTAGGATCATTTGCATGAACCAAACAGCTGACACCTACTTTAATATCAACAAGCGATCATGCTTATGGCACTACATATATTACCTGAAGGTGTTTACAACTCTGCCCTTTGACAGGGTTTTTGATACGCTGAAAGCTGGGAAAAGAGAAAGACATGTACATAGTTAATCACATTTATGAAGTATTACTTATTATTTGAAACATCAAATGCCAGCTAAAGGTGCAATAGGCACCTTATGGGACAGTGAAGAGATATTCTTGATGGACCCTCAATTAACTCATTCTCTGTTTAGTCAATGAGATTGCAAAGAATAGAGTAAGACCATTGTACAATTTTGAACTGGAAAGATGCCCTAAAAAGTAGTGAAAAAGATTTTAAAAATGCCATCCGTACAAATGAAAAGGCATGTACGCTTTTACTATTGTTCAATTGCAAGTAGATGCAGATATGCATGTTCTAAACCCAAACCAAACAAATTCTGAATCTAAATATTTGGAAAGATGAATCACACCAAAAGTTTCACCTGCACACTGTAAAGAATTGTTCATCATAACAAGATATACTTGACTGTTACAATGTTCACTACCTTGGGAACAAAAGAACAGACCCTTGTCATTTTTTAATGTCAAATTCAACCCTATAATCAGCGCAAGAAGAGCATGCAGAGAATCCTAACATTGTCCGAGTTTTCTAACTGTACACATAACCTTAAATAAATACATAACATTGGGAAACTCTTGACCCTCAAAGGGTTCAAACTTTCCCAAAGACTAAAGACTGAAAGCTTAATTTATGTGCCTTTCATAAATGATTCATGTGAACCTATCAGGGAGTTGTTTATGTTGAAATTACTTTTGAGTGCATCATGAAGCATCACAGTGAAACATGTAGATAATTTAGTCGACAACAAAGGGATGTAGTATAAAAAATGGTCCCTAGCAATTGAACTTCAGAACCACCACAAACTATCTCCCCCTCTGTCATGTCATTAATCAGTAACAATACTCAAGTTGTATTGGACAAGTTTCATTATTTGGCTGTTGTTTGTGCCACGAGAAAAGGATTGCATCATATCCTTGGCGTTATTGATTGTTCAAATGTAGAGAGGATAAGTGGGCAAAAAGAAAAAAGATACTGGAACTTTCAGCAATGACAAATGAGTACGAACCAATAACTAACAGAATAATATTACATGCTTACACAACTATCAAACCAAAAGCAAGTTCTTATCCCAAGCTAGGCAGGCATGAAATCCTTAGGAACCATTTGTACTTTATCTTGTACCATGCAACTAAGACTAAGCCTTGTCCTTCACCAAGTAGAGTAGGCTAGACAAATTGTTAGTTGCATATCACTCTTGTGTTATTAGCATTCTACTCCAAGAGAGAAATATCATGTTTTATTGTTCCAGCATGTTCAGGCCTTTGTTTGCTGCTTTCAAAGAATTCAGTTCACTGTCTAATTTCTCATGGCTTTTCACCGGAACCCCATCTAGCAGCTTCCCCAAATGTTTATAAAACCTTAAGAATTTCCCCTAAAACCAATTTTATATCTAATAGCCACATTAGATATTTGATCTTCGATTACACAGACACATTCACCTAACTATTTTCTTTTCTGTCAGTTGTATCTTTTGCAATGTTGATGGTTGGCTACCCAACTCTCAACATCATAAAACCATTTGAGCCTTATGGTTGCTTTATAATATCCTTTCAGAGAAGCACCTCACACACTTGTACATTCTGTCCAACAAGACATTTCTATAGATCTCTACATGGTTGCATTCCAGAAATATTCATATCTTTTAGACCTCATTTGTAGTGGTCATCCTTAGTTCTTTCATCTTCACAACCGAGTTTGGCTTAGCCATTTACCTAGGTGCACATGCTACTTCGAATATGCCTTCCTCGTTTATCTCTTTTGGTATCACATTTCTTTTCTAATAGTTTGCTGCATAATTAACCTGTCTTTACAAGATCATAGGTCCACCTCAACATTTTGCTTCATCACAGTTACTGCTTACGTGACTGAAAATCCAGCATTCAGCACCTTATAACATTACTGGTCATACTGATGCTTTCTAGTACTTGTCTTTCAACTGGAGCGTCAAAGAGAATCCAGAGCACTCTATATTTTATCCAACCTGCCTAATTCTATATGTGCACTGCAGAAACATCAAACACCACCTTAAGTGTTTAAAATTATCCCTTTTCTGTTATTTCACATCCATGATACTAAATGTGCATTTCATATACTTGGTCCTTGTTATGAAAAGCTCCAATATTCTTAACTTCCAGTGTCTCTCTAGAACTTGAGTCATTAGGTTAGAAAGATGTAGAGCATCCATGCACAATAGGGATGTCTCATAGTGAAGATCGGATTGCCAATTGTTGCTTTTGGTGTCCACGCAATGATCATGGGGAAACCTTTTGACTTGCAGAAGTTAACATACAAATCAGCAGTAGTTCCTGCACGGAAATCCCTTCTATTTCTTGAGGATGAACAGCAACACAGTCCTCCAATACACCCTTCATTCGAAAGGGCTCGAAGTGGTCCACACAAGGGACCAAGATAACTAAAATCAGTTCTCAGATTAACTGAACTGCAACACATATACTCGTTCATCACAAAGACAAGTGATGAAGATGAATAGATTGAAGGAAAAACATATTTATTTAGTGAAACCTCTCAAGAGAGAGGACTCAGAGAAGTGATAATTTAAGTAGGACTAAGTCCCTATTTATTCAAGAGAGTATACAGGAAGAAGGAAGGAAAAGAAAGAGAAGAGAACAACTAGTCAACTAGTTGTTGGGGTGTCCGCAGATAGTGGCCAGCTGACTAGTTTAAAGAAATAAAAATAAGAGGAAATAAAATAAAAGAAGATATTACATTTTAACAGTTCCGTACTTTCATCTTTGTTTGAAAGATTTTCTTATCCAAATGGCACTGATTGGTTTAAAACAATATATCCTCCAATTCTTAAAGAAAAGGCCCAAGAGCGTATTAGCTACATGGGAATGATGAGCATGGCATGCACTAGCAGGAATTTGTGCCTTCAACTTAAGAAAACACCTCCAAGGAAGGACCCATCATGGACAATGGTAGCTGCCAGCAACAGTCTTTCCTGTTAATCATACTAAATGTTCAGAGTACAGATCTCGCCACAAGGAAAGGTGATAGACATCAAAGTTGGAGGCAAGTTTTCCCTAAAAGCCATGCCTGGTACCATTCTAATTCCTTTTCATACCAAAGGGTTCCCATACTCCCATGTACCAAATGAGATGAAGCTCACTTAATTCAGTTGGCTTGACTAGCCAGTGGAACCACTGCTTAAATACAAAACTCAGGTTACCTGATGGAATTTCTGAAACAGCAGGTTGCACAAAATCTTTAAGAGTTGTAGCATTAGGAGTAGGCAGCATAGTCATCACAGCAACTGCAATGATATAATTACCTGTAGACAAAAATGCTTTTATTAAGCTTTCAATGGTTCGCAGTACATATTTTAGCCAATATGTTATTTCAATCTGCCATACCACTGAAGTTTCCAACAGCTTGTAAAAGATTTATTCCAACTTTAACCATCAAAGTGATGTCTGTTGGAAGTTGCGCTCCAGATTCCTGAACATTAGAGAAATTCAAAAGCTGGCATAATCCCATAATTATTATATTCAGTAAGCTTTTGTTTCTCTGTCACACCAGTGCCTAGAGATTAGTAGTCATACCGTGAATACTGTAGTTCTTCTCTCCACCCCTATTCCATTTATCAAGAAACTACAATGACAAGAAATCAAGTTACATTTCCTTGTAAATATGCATGCAGGAAATAACCAGAGAAGACAGGAAACTTACTTAACTTGTGGTGGGCTTATAATGCATGCAGAAGTCTCCAAATTGTCAGCATGTGAAACAAATAGGCGCTGCAGGACAAGGGACCAATTTCAAAGGCAGCGACAGGTTTCCATTTCCAAGAATCACAGTTCCAATAATGGTGATAGCTTTTTCAAAACAGTTGAAGTAAAAGATGACAGGTGAAATTCAAGTTAAACTCTTGTCATGAAGACAATTTTAGTGCCATCCTCAGTTCTCATTTTGGTGCTGAAAAACGTACATGCATCCAGACAGACACATCATAGTGAACGATATCACTAAAACTCTGAAAAAGAGTGAATCTGTAGATTTCAGCTGCAAAGAAATGCAAAAATAACCTAAAAAATCAAAACAATCAACCAGAACTCTTGGGCGCATCAAACTATCTAACTCAAGACTCATAATCAGTTAGTTTTCCAAGGTTATCATAATTAGTCAGCTTCCTTAATTGGTAACCTTGGGATCAACTGCCACAGTATCCCTTGTGCAAGATGAGAACTGTGGTACCTCCAGGGCAAAGATTATCACGGTAACAAATCAAAAAGCAAAATAAATGGAATTAATACTAATGCAAAATATTAGCATACAAGTATAGTAAAACACCAACACCTGTAGTTGGCACTCAGTATTAAAACCCAATGGAAAAAGGGAACAACTTTGATTCAAGAATGTCATCCACTTAACATGGAAACCGGTGGAAATACAGAGAAAAAATTACAGCGTAACAGAAATTTTACAATCAGGTAATATTTTCCTAAGAAAGAATATCCAGAAAAAACATGACAGCCAAAATTGATGCAACTGAAGTTTCTTTTCTAAGTACGAAACCAAAAGAGGAAATATTAGCCTAAAGAGTAAGAAAAGTACAAGGACATATTTTCCTAGTCACTTACAATTCTTTCTTCTGGAGAAGACCTAAGCTTTTTGGGAATATGAAAATCTAATGCCACAGCGCCAAAGCCCACCTATAAAACAAGAAATCTATGTTGACAAAATAAGACAATAAAAACAAAACTTTATGCCACAAGGAGCATAGACATCAGTCTCTGTTAATCAATCACGCACAGACGAGCCTTTAGCCTTTCCACCCTCAAACAACTCATATAAAGAGGCTGCATCTACCTTGGCCTCAACAGACATGATTACATGGTCCATTGACTCCACTCTCAACTGTGGACAGAATCTGCAGAAAATTTAACTTAACTTTCATGTTATCCAAAAGAATCCAGCAATTAGAAATTTTAAGCATCTCAAAATGGTAAAGTTAGTTCGCCTGGAGAAAGAAGTCCTCTCGAAACCAAAGGCTGGCCTAATAAAACATGTAAATTTTGTACTCGTGAAAAACAAGGTAAGAAATTCAAATGTAGTGGAATATGACAAAATAAACTCATGGAGTTACAAAAAATAAAATAAATGTGATTTACAAAAATATACCTTCTGCTTCATAAAATTCAAATCCACACCTCAAAAAAGTGGCAGTCAATTGCCAACCTAATTTTTATGTGTTATTTCCCTTAATTATGGTTAATAATCAATAGATGACATCTAACGTACTCCCTCACACCCTCCCTCCTTTTCCAGTATGGAATTGCTTCCATGATTTCATCATTAAAAAATAAAGAAATAAAACTAGTTCTGGGATACAGTTTGCAAATAACCTAAATAATGACAAAGAATAGAGGCAATAAAAAAATTCTACCTGGCCATTACTTTTGACATGAAAGAGAAAACATTATTCTTGTGAACGGCAAAATTCTCCCCTTTGCAAAAGTGGCTTGATATCTACTGGAATAAAAGTTTCAGTCAAATATGATAAAGTGGACAAGGAATAATCAAATAAAGCTCATGATAATGCATCATTAAGTAGCTGAAAACCTCATTGAAAAGTGTGAGCATCTCATCCGTGTCTGACTTTTGAAACCACCCTCTTCTACAAGCATTCTACAGTAGAAAGCACCAGAAATATCAACATTTGATAGAGAATGGTCAAACTTTGACATGAGATATCATGCACGCCTACCATTTCAAAAGAGGAGAACCATATTCAAATATGAACATAAACCATGGCTTACGAGCTTCTCTATGTAGCACATGCATGCAGAGATGAAGAACGGCTTTCACATAATAGAGCACTAGGTATCTTATGAAAATACAGTAACCTATTTTAAGTTGTGTTGATTAATGGGACATGGTTTCCTTCAAAGCGGCTAATGCATGTGCCAGTTAGTTGATTAAATGCACCCTCAGCTACTTAAATGCCTCATAAAAGTTTTGAAGGGTAAAACGATAAGATTTTAGACATTTGATGGCAGGCTCATTAGAATTAAGCACATGGACTTTTTCGTAAACCCACAGAAAATTAGGCTTCCTTTATAATATATAAATTTAGGTGCATTTTAACATTTCACTTACTCTTCAGTCATGATTTTACAATACCGATACATTAGGTGACCTTTTGAACATTGCCGATTCTTTAGGTGCACTAAAGCACGATGAAACACCTACAGTACCCGACATTGTCCGAACACTAATAAGAGACTCAAGATGCCAAGCAGTTTAGAAAATTTTTGGGTGTTTATGATGTATTCTCCACATTCACAAACATCATAAGGAACCATATCACATATACAAAGTAAAAATGAGTGATGCTATCCTTTCAAACTTGCTCTATTATTTCCATATTAAATTCCGCATACATGATACACTGACACGAGTCATGCACAACTGAACAATTTAATGAAATTCACTTGGCTAATTCAACATTGGGCATTATACCTTTATGAGTTTGTCAAGTGAGTCAAGTCTTGTATATGCATTATTTTGAACACCAACAAAATTTCCCCAAGGAAATTAAAAGTTTCAAAAGATTGTCTTGCAGAAAAATTTACCATATTTGTGACCTTGCAGCAAGTATATTGTGACACCATAAGCATAAAAGTTCCATTAATGAGTATAACAGAACGCAACCCTCTTAACTTTTTTGGAAATTCAAACCTTGACAGCGAACATGAGAACCATGACAGCTGGTCGAACGTATCTGTCATTTTTCCGATCATATACCTGAAACAAACAGTAGACGAGGAAAGATGAAAAAACAAATATCGTCAGTAACCATGCTCACCTTTGAACTACAAATCAAAGCAACAATATGCAATGCATATAGCTTCTTTCTCTCCGAAACAAATAATCTATATTGGTTATTGATACAAGAATCTAATAGAAGATGTGATATGATAGGATCATGATCTATGAATTGGGTCATTAAATGCACATTTTCTTTGGCAATACTTACAACCAAAGTAATTTACTGATAGTATATAAGCACCCTTTTCGTCATATTTAGTATACTGATCAAGTTGTTTTCTAATTCTAATAGGTAGCATTGCATATATTGACAACCAATTGCCAAAACATCTCTTACTACTTCACAGGATGTACTCCAAATATATGGCATTTGCATCCACTTTTTCTTTTTTAGTATTTATGATCAAGTCACCTACTGATGGAATATCTGCAAATTGTAACCATATATTCATATGACAGTCAAACTTAGAAGCCACTGGACATGGGGTAGCATTTAATATTAGCATCCACTTCCCTTATTCTTCTACAAGATGTATTCCACCCGCACACAGAATGCCAAAGAGGGATAAGTTTTTATCTGTTGTCACGTAAGTACAGCTATGGGTTGTGAGACACGAGATACAATGCTTACAATATACCGTGGTTGCATGTGGCTGCCTAAATGGAAGGGGTCAATGGAAAACAATCCTGGAAGATACCCTGTTAATGGATCTTGAAAAAATTGTCCTGCAGTGGTGAGGCCCAAAGTAGGGACCAAGCTGCTCTTCGGTAGCAGCGGGAAGGACAATGGATCAGTTACCCAACTCATGCTCAAGCACAGATAGGGAAAGGTAGTTCAGCAAACCACACAACAAATGGAGATATGCACGACATCCATTTTGAGAATTGTAAGGAAGACATCGGGAATATATACTCCAACTTAATGGGAGTCAACTCTAGGATCGTCCCATCAAAAGTTTTATAAACTATAGCAACCAACCTTAGAGGGTAAACTTCATGAAATGACACACTTCCTTCAGCAATCGAAAGACTGGTCTTTAGTAAACGGACCTTTGAGATTCTGTCATGAGACCCTATGCCAAGAACCTTCTGACTTCACCATCACGTGGATTGCTTGCATCAAATCCAACACTCTGGATGGGTTCAGGATAATTATTTATATTTGATCCAAACATTTTGAATAGAATCATTTGTATAAACAGTATATTTAAATTCTACGTTTTTTCAAGAACACCAAGCAGGTTGAGTCTTTGACAGTTTTAAAGATGAGGCTCATTAACCTCTATGTTTCTTACACATTCACATGGACATGTTCGAAATCAAAAGACCTGCACAGTGGATAGGAATAAGATCTCAGAATGAAATCTCATCAAATGTCCGCAAGAGTTGCCCTCATTATTCAAGGTACTGGCAGTTTTCTAGTATGCCCTAACCCTCAATCCTGTACCCGCAGAGTGGGAGAGGAAAAAGGGAAACATGTGTATTATGTAAAAACCAAGCCTTCTCTCACACTCAATGTTTGTATGTATCAATAAGCAACGTGCATCGACTTCTCTATCGATATGACATGTATCGGTACATGTCATTACATTCTCAAATAAAAAAGCAAAAAAGGTCAGTAAGGTACAACTCCAGTATCTTCCGATACAAATGTAATGACGGTACTTCAATATAGCAGCGGAAGATCGATGAATAAATATCACCATAATGTAACTATCACGAAGCCTTAGAAAAGGCTATAATCTCACCCAAGTGCAATGAAGGCACACTAAAAATAGTGAAAAATGAATATTATTGAATATAAGAGTGTACATTGGGGGATTTATAGGAAGAAAGGAGAGTGAAGAAGAGAGGAGCTAGTAGCCGTTGGGGCCTGGTGGCCTGGCACCAAGAGCCCTTTCGGCCAGGCCCCTGGTCCTAAGGACCACAATTACAACTTTACAACAACTACTGCACACCCCATATGGGGTCATTTGCAATATGGAAATGTATCATATCGATTTTCCCATTGATATGATACATACAGTACATTATAAAACTGTCCACACTAAATGAAGTTGGCTGCATGGGTTCTTAGTCACCATTGTGCTGGATCATGTGTCATTGGAGCTTTTTGATTCCAGGAAAAGGCTTGAGATATGCCTTCAAAATAAATAGAATTTATGAGATCCAACATCCAATTGCATTTTACAGTAGTTCGGGTTCTCAAATCCTAAGAGCATTACAGATTCTTTGCTGCTTTGAAGCTCAATCCAGGAAAAAGAAAAACACCTACTTTTTCATGTCAAATAGCTCTATTAAGATATATGCAGCATGGTATCATTACCATGAAAAGAGCCTTCCAAAATCAAGAATCCTATTGTAGCTAGCTACTTCATAAGATTCTGATATACACCCTAACTCTGGATGCCAAATTTTTCCATTTTATAACCAAATTCAAATCCAATTAATTAAACCTCATAATGGAAACAGGGTCCACTTGCATTTTGCTTCAAATTTCGATATGATATATACGTGTGCATGTTTTTTTAACTGAATCAAAGTCAAACAAATAGACCAAACCAATAAAATATAGAACACCTTCAAGATACCATTTAAATCTGGATTCAGTCTTTTACATTGAATAATGTTAGGCGAATGAAATGAAGTAGATGTCCTGGATCTGACCCATTACATCCATAACAGTGCCACTTGAGAAATGACGTTAATGTTGTCTCTTTCAGTCATGGTGTTAAGGTTTCTATTCTCATAACATAACTTCAGATACGCTCATGCGCCTAATATGGGCAACATCCACCAAACATGCCCATGCATGCATGACTGTTAACAGCCGTTGAATTCACACCAGTATATATACCAACAAAGAGATGATAACACTTATAAAGATGTTAATTTCAGAATAGGCAAAAAGAAGAAAGAAGTTAATCTCATTGCCATTACTATACATTATCATCTATGCGTTAGCACTTATTTACACTATAAGTTTATCTGCTAAATTTGCTGATACTGAGTAAATAGAGTTCACAAATTCTCGCAGGAAGAAAATAAAGACCTTATATTTGACACAGAAATAAGTTGACTGTAACATAATCAAGACAAAGAGCGCCACAATCAGTTACTAACTAGACCGGAAGGAAAGAAAAGGGGAAAAAGAAAAAGGAAACGTCTTACATTTATGTTCTCAGTGCCTACCTTTTTCACTAGCTGTGGTAAATCACTTACTTTGTAGGGTACATCATTATTTGCAACTGCATTGTCAACAGCCCTGCAATTGCAATTACTTTTAAGTTGATAGTCAAAGCATCGACATCCTTTCTAAAGAGGATCTAGAGGTGATAATAGAAATCATTCTTCCCAAAGTGGAACTAGTAATGTAGTTGTACAGACATAAAACATGGGTGGAGAAAAGAAAGTAGCAAAGCTTCCGAGCGACATCGCATGCTCCACAAAACCAGAAAATCTTCATTATCCACTAGCAAAAATAAACCAAAAATCCAGTAGCATTATTAACCAGTTGTTTTGTCTACCACCTGTCATAGGGCTTGCAAATGAGACAAGTTGCTTGCTTCTCCGTGCATATCAGCTCTAAGAAAACTCATCTCAGCTCACATCATTAGTCTAGTGAGATGAGCTATGAATTGGTTTCTATGGTTAAGAAGCTTAAAAATAGAAAACCCATTTGGCTCAGCTCATGAGAAAGGCTGTGGATTAATGTCTCATCAAAAGCACCTCAAATCACTAATGAGTCCCAACTCCATCTCCCAAATGAACTGGCCAACATTTCATTTCCTGTGCCCTCCCTCCCTTGTTTGAAAGCCTAGAGTCGCAAATGGTCACAGTTTCATGGTTTTGTTTGTAAAATCATGCTGAAATTCTTCAAAGAAATAATAGAGTACATGACTCTGGAAATTGCGAGCTCAAGAAGCACAAAACCTGTGGCATACTCATCTTAGACTCCTCATGCTCATTTCATGATCAAACAGAAGAAAATCAGCAAACGAGTGAGCTACGAACAAATTGTGGTACTTACAAGTCAAGTTTTAACCCAGTCGCAAATGGTCACAGTTTCATGGTTTTGTTTGTAAAATCATGCTGAAATTCTTCAAAGAAATAATAGAGTACATGACTCTAGGAATTGCGAGCTCAAGAAGCACAAAACCTGTGGCATACTCATCTTAGACTCCTCATGCTCATTTCATGATCAAACAGAAGAAAATCAGCAAACAAGTGAACTACGAACAAATTGTGGTACTTACAAGTCAAGCTTTAACCCCCCTATGCAGGCTCATTCAGCTCACTTTGCAGCCTTAACCTCTCATATAGAATCAAATCAGATATTACTGTAGATATTCTTGCATCTGCACACAAACCGAGTAGGTTCCTCCAATGTTTAAGAAGAAAGCACTTGATTCATTTTTCAAGAGAAAGGAGACGAATAATGATAATGCACAATCTAGTGAGCCAAATATATATTCAGAGATGAATGTTGAAAATGTTGTTGAGCAAGCTACAATAGTGTCTACTATGGAGCCACCTCCGCCAAAGTTTGAGAATCGAACAAGAAAAAATTAATATTGGCACTTTGATACGTGATCTTAGAAAGCGTCCACAAATTTGGGAATATCCTATCAATCAACAAGATGAAATTCGTAGAGGGCTTATATTAAGTTTGGACCATATCAATTTATTATGGATGTGTATCCACTTTCTGGTCCAAAAGATCATCCTCGTCGTTTTCAAGCTCATTGGTTTAAAGCTTTTTCTTGGTTAGAATACTCACTGAAGAAGATGTTGCCTTTTGTCTTCCATGCTATTTATTTTCTAAAAAAAGCAAGTCCATTCACTTCAAAAGGGTTTAGAAATTGGAGAAAAGTGAACAATGGAAAAGAATGTCTTTTAGAGGTCAAGTGTATGATATTCAACTTGTTTTAATTATTTGATCATCAAGAACTTGATGCTTGTGCTCATCATCGATTCTTCATCGTATTATTAGGATTTGACATTGACACTTTAAAATGTCATTCTTCTATAGTATGAGAGCTTACTCGGAAGAATATTACAAAATGCAGTTGCATTGAGAAGTGTGCCCAACTTGAAACAAGTTTTCTCTCATTACCTTTGTTATTTCAAAGTTGAGGTAATCCTCAAAAACTTGTCTTTGTGAGAAATAGAAGGTAAAAATAAAATATTTCGTTGTTTGCTACCCAAATTGCTATCCAAGTTGGGCAAGAACAATGAAACATAATTTTTGTTAAAAAATTATTGGGATTACGTTGATGGCAATATTCAAGAGCCCAAATTGAAAATTGATGTGCTTGCAAGGCCCAAGAAAATTATAAACAAAATTTGAAAATATGGAAAAAATGAACGCAAAAATTACTTTGATTATTTGTTAAAATGTAGACAAAAAACTTCATAATAAAATCAATATGTTTGAAAATACTTTTGAAACATTGGAATATTTTAAAAAAAAATCCATTCTCAAGATGACTTTGTGTTTCAAATTGATTTTATGTAAAAAATGATAATGTTTAAGCAGGCAACTTAAACATTAGGGATTATCACAATGATTTTTCGAAATTATGGAATCAACTATCAAGTTTTAACAAATTTGGAAAACTCCAAAGAATGGATGAATTTTAAGAATACCTAGATAAATAATATTTCTTCATGTTTATGCGGGGCCTAAGAGAAGAATTTGAAAACATAAGATTCACTTTAATGTATAGAAAACTGAGACCCAAGGGTGATGGGTTTCTTACCGATCTAGTTATAAAAGAAACTAAATTGAAAAACCTTAATGCTTTGAAAGAGGTCATTCTTGCCACCTTTAGACCGAGTGTAAATCTAAAGACCTACAAGCCACTACATGCTAAGATTTTTGAAGGATAAGGTACGACTATCATGAGACCCACGACTCCATGGCCCAACAAAAGTATTATTTATCATTATTGCAAAGACACCAAGCAAATCAACACCTCTTATCTCCTTTTGACGAGAAGAATCATCAATGTGGTCGTCTTGGAAGAAGATAAAAAAAACAATGTTAAGAATGCTTTCTTGAACAACAACCTAAATGAAGAGGTTCATATGATCCCCCAAGATTAGATATTCAAAAAAAATCATGTTCTTAAGTTATAAAAAGAGTTGTATGGTCTTAAGCAAGCATCTAAGGCTTAGTTTGATAGATTTGAAAGTGTCATGCATGCTCATAATTTTCTATCTTGTTATAATAACACAAAATTATTTATAAGAAAGTCAAATGTAGGCATTGTAATACTGCTTTTGTATGTTAATGACATGATAATCATTGGAAGTGACGAAGATGACATATTACAAGTTAAAAGGAATCTCCATAAGGAGTTTGAAATGAAAGACCTTGGTTTGCTTAGTTACTTTTTTGGAATTAAAATTATACATTGTGATAGAGGACACTTTATGTCTCAAATAAAGTTTGCTAGTGACATTATTAGTACGACAGGTCTAACTATGAGAAGAAAGTAGATATTCCAGAAGTACTTGGAACAAAATTGAGAGCAACGGATGGAGATAAACTTAAGGTCTTACACCGTAGAGGCAGCTGAATCCTGAGGGTGCATCCATGTGTATTAGGTTGCAGCCTCCTATTGTAATAAAAAATGAGCTTAAATATCTAACAGGATTTGACCACAAAAAGGCCTCCATGTATCATTTATGAATCTCTCTATTTTTTTCTTTCAATTTCTTTATTATTTCTACCAAAAAGAGAATAATGAGTCTTGCTCCCTTGACTTGCTTTTGACAAGATGAGGTTACACACAATCTGAAACACGGAATTTCTGCGAGCATGACATGAACACAATCATGACCCGAAACCTCACTTGCCACCCAAGTAACACAAAGCAGGTTGCATCTTGGTCGGATTGCTTCTTATGCAAACACGAGACCACACAACATGAACAAAAGCCAAAACATGAATCCCACACATTTTGGCGGAACCAAGAATCAGGTTCGAATCAAGACCGGGCCAGTTTCGATTTTGGCATGGAACTTGTGAGTTTCAACATGGATTTAACTCTTAAACCATTCAAATAGGGAAGAAAGATCTTTAAAAGCTTGAAATGAAAAAAAAACTGGAACTTACAATTTAGAACCTTTGGTTTCAGTTCTGGTTTTATGGCAGGTGGAATTAGAACCCAATTGGATGGTTTCCAATTCCGAATCAAAATTCCAGGCCATTTAAACCGGACCCTTGTTTTAGCCGGTTCTCACTCTAGTTTTGTTTTTAAAGGCACTTGTATTATAATTTCATTAATGACACATTAGAAATATGTCATGATCATTGTATATTTAAGTCTTCAGGGTTTCAGCCCTAGAGACTAACACGCATAAGATTAATAAGAGAGAGAGAGAGACTGCCAAAAAATGGCATAAGTGTTGATCGGCAGCCGGAGAATTTCTTTTCCAATGTTGTGCGTGTATGGTTATTGCTAATAAAACATGGTATGAGAGCCTTAAAGGAGTGAAAACGAGGTGAGAAACTACATGAAGAAGTCTTAAATTGTGGACAACAGCTTGAGGTTGAGGTAAGAAAAAATTAATTTGGGTAATGTGAATCTAGTCACCCACAGGGAGTCTAGGAAGGTTTGTACAGGGTACAACCAACAAGCCTTCAATCTTGCTTGATTACAAATTCAAAATCGTGTGTGTGATAAGCTGCACACCAACTATTTGTTAAAGGAAGAGTGTGATTAAGGGGGAGATGGAGGAAAAATACAAGGAATCAGAGGTTTACAATCAAGAGCATACCAGTGAAATGAAGGGTGAATCATTTTAAATCACTAATATCAAGCTGGACGGCCAGAACTAAAGAGAGTGGGCTAGATTAGTTGAATTAGCTGTAAGATTGAGAGGAAAATGTAATTTCTTAACACGTAATCAAGGAATACCCTCAGAAGATGAACCTACATATGAAAAATGGGCAAAGGATGATACCCTAGTGAGCTCTTGGTTGACTTAATCAATGATTCCTTCCATCGGAAAAACATTCATGATCATGGACAACGCTACTTAAATTTGGAAAGCGGTAGGAGACGCATATTCTAGAAAAAGAAAAATAGTGAAAGAATATGAAATTATGGAAAAAATCAAAAGATGTAAGCAAGGAGATAAAACCATCGAAGAATATTATGGGTAGCTAAGGTGTTTATGGAATGAACAACAATATCTAGCCGACACCAAGTGTACCACGTGTATCAAGGATAGAAAAGCAGAAGCAGAAAAGAAAGTGTTTGATCTCTTATGGGGAATATTGTCTTGATATGATAATGTAAAAAACAATCTACTGAGCATAGAGGACCTACAATCCCTAGGTACTGTATATTCTTTGTTGACTAGAGAAGAAGATTAAAAAAATGAAAAATTATATTGAGATGGTAGTTACAAAACAACATTTGCGGGTAGAGGAACTCCACATAGTGAAAGAGGTAGAGGAGTACCCTACCGAAGAGGATGAGGTGCATTCCAAGATGAAAAGGACAAGTTGAAATGCACTTAATGTGGAAAGGGCAGGCATACAATAGAACAATGTTGGGATATTATCGGTAAACCTCCTCAATTTAAAAATGAAACTTATATTGCAGGTACTTTAGAAAAGGAAAGTGAAGAAAGGGACGGCTCATCACTCACACTTGTATGAAAAGTTTGGAAGGAATAGAGGGTTGACTCAACAACACGCCAAGCACATCTACTAAGTATCACGGATCAGTTGTTGCAGGAATTTCAAGAGAAAGGCACTCCAACCATGAATTTGGTAACACATTTTCCTGAATTTCGTGTTTGGATAATTTATTCAAGAGCTTCAAACTATATAATAGGAAGTAGTCATGGCATTTATGAATATGAAAATTTATTTATAAATGAACAGGTCCGATTGGCACATGATTCTTATATTCCAGTAGCTGGAAAAGGAAAGTTGAAATTAACATTTGGAACTATCATACCAGTTTTACATGTACTTAATATCCTAGTACAACAACTAAGCCTTTTCCCATACTAGACGGGGTTGGCTAGTACTTAATATCCTAGTGAATCTATTATTTGTTAGTTCTTTGGTGAGAAATTCATGATGCTCATTAACTTTTATGTCTTCTGGTTGTGTGTTTCAAGACCTTAAAACGAGGAAAACCTTTGAACATGGTAATCTTAAGAAAGTATTATTTTTTTTTTGGAGGAAAAACGTATCAAATGAAAGCACATAGTGTAATCGTGGATAGATGAGTTGAAAATCTAGTATTGTTGCATACTAGATTAGGGCATTTACCTTTATCTAAATTGAGAATTGTTCTACCTGATATTTGTAAAAGTCTGAGAAACTTTGATATTGAATCTGATGTGTATCAGCGTGCTAAACACATGAGAAACTTTTTTTCCTACAAGTAATTCTAGAGCAATGAAACCTTTTTTTTAAATTGTTCATTATGATGTATGGGATCCATGTTGTACTTCGACTATTAATGGTCATTGTTACGTTGTTATTTTTGTTGATGATTATTAAGATTTATAGTGATCTATGTGACGAAATCTAAGAATGAAGCAGAATTTTTATTTCCCTCCTTTCATAGTTAGTTGAGAATCAATTTCAAGCTAAAGTAAAGATTCTCATGTCTCATAATGAGGTGAATTCATGTCTTCTACTCTCAAGAATTATTTGAAGAGTAAAGAGATTATTTATCAAACCACATGCACAAATTCTTCCGAACAAAATGGGGTAGCTGAAAGGAAGAACAAACATATTTTAGAAGTTGCAAGAACCCTATTCTTGGGTTCTCATTCACCTAAATACATATGGGGGGAAGCAGTCATTACAACAATTTACTTGATTAGATGGCAAATCTCCATTTATGACACTTCACCCTACTAACAAAGCTTTTCATAAAGAACCTAAGGTATTTGGATGTGTTTATTATGTGAATATTCATTCTCAAATGAGAGATAAATTAGATTCCAGAGTTGTTAAGTGTGTATTTCTGAAGACCGCGTGAAGAAAAGTGATGAACAGCAAACTAGAAACACAGGTAAAGACATACATTAGAGGAGAGAGAAGAATAGTACTACTAATGGAAGAGACTACCACGACTTAAGAAGGTAGACCCCCTCGTGTCCTTCAAAGGTTAATATACCACATGAAGGGTATGATTTGAACTTGCCTATTACACTAAGAAAAGGTGAGAGGCAGTGTTGTCTGACGCGTATCATATCGCGTATCGCTGAGCTCCACGATACGGGCGTATCGTGTCATATAGTATCGTATAGTATCGTACTTTAATATTAAAATAATACAAAATATTTAAAAAATCAAGAAAATTAGTAAATATCCGAAAACAAATCTGGAAAAATCTGATAATTGCTTTAAATTCATATAATGCAAAGTTTAACATAGATTGAACATTCAACATTGAACAATTGCATCCAAAATTACATATTTTGAAGCAAAAATGAAATACATTTACATTTTACATATTGTAAATTTGTATCAAGAATAGGATCATTAAGACATTAACTAAATAATCTTCATCTTCTACTTGATAAAGATTCAAAGTTTCTCATCACCTTCTTAAAAATGAAAATCTTCATTTTCTTCGTGATGTTGTTGCACTTCAAATTAATTCATGCAATGTCTTCTTCGGTTAGGAGTGCATTTTCTTCGTTATCTTCCATAATACACTATCTAATATATCAAAATTAACAAACTGCTATCTTTTTACATATAGTTGTCATATTTACTAATTTTCATATGTGAGCAAAACAATGAACTCAATTTCTTTGATTATTGACTCTATGACACCTCAGTGATGTGATATTATTACTTGATGATATCCCTTTTTCTCTTACTAGAGATTAGCTTTTTTAACTAATGCTTGAGCTTCATTTCTCACTTCACAGACTGAGTTAAGCCTCACACACGTTGATCATGTTCAACTCAATGGAATTCACGTAAGGTGAACCCTAAAATAGTGAAGTTGTGAAATGCCCACTCAATGAACCGAGACAACCAAATGTTTTTAATTTTTTGCGATCTCTTAAAATTAGAAACTGCTATTAGAAATATACCTAAAAGTTGACAACAGAAAGGGAAATGATTTTGTCACAAATTTTATTTGTTCATAAATTATTCTTATTCAATAAATAAAATTATAAACCCAAATTACAAGCATAGGGAAGTGAAGAGAGGCCAGAAACCTGCAAAAAAAATTTAAAAAAAAAATAAGAGAAAATAATAAGTTATTAGATCAATTTGCCTAATTAGTCTAAAAATAAAAAATAAAAATAAGATAAAAAAGCCATAAAAATTTAAAAATAAAGCCATTATAATTTGTAAAAATTAAATAAACTATTATTAGTATTATACCTTACAAAATGATCACAAATAGTAAAATTAGTATTATCTTCAATAAAGGATCGCAAATACAAATAAATATAACACTTAAAAAAAAAAGAACTAACTCGAGTGACTAATTCGAATTCAACTCACTTAACTTATAAGTTAAACAAAGTGAATTATACGGGTTAAGAATATAAAAATAATTTTAATTCTCTGAATCTAACTTATAAAAAAATAACAAATTAGCAAATCTAACTTAACGGGTTAAATTAGTTATACTAACTATAATTCCATGTCTATATCACAATATATTAATTTTGTATAAACTAATGGTCATATGTAAATATTATCTTTTTTATATATACAACTGTTATCCACTCACGGCTACCCAATGGCTAAAGACTATGTGATGGGTAAAAAGTAAAAACAAAGAACGAGAAAATTAAAATAAGAAATTGAAAGGCATACCCAAACCCAACCAAATAGAGAGCATCTTCGCCTAGTCACCTAACACCCACCAAGACAACACCCGTGATTTAACTTGAATGACATAGTGACTGTGGCTTATTTTTACTGACAATTAATGCAGTGCTTCGCCTAGTCACCTAACACCCACCAAGACAACACCCGTGATTTAACTTGAATGACATGATGACTGTGGCTTATTTTTACTGACAATTAATGCAGTGCTTTCCAGTACTTTTCTTTTCTCGGTTTGTATTTCGGATGTTTGGACTTTTCTTCGAATGAACACACTGCTAAATGGTCATGAGAAAAAGACGATACCTTCCCATGATGGCTGGAGCAAACAGGAGAAACCAGTGACCCTCTAATGCCATTCATTAAAATTGCATACATCATCTCCAATCGGAAACAACTGAGACCAGAGGCGGAAGGAAGGGGGACGTGTATGAGCCACGGATCCCCAGTTTGTAATATTATTTTTTATTTACATATGATTTTTTTGTATGACCCTTTAGTAATAAAAATAATAATATTATATTTTAATTTTATATATTATAAAATAAATAATAAAAGCAACGGAACAAAAGTTATATAAATAAAAAATAATTTTATATATTAAAATCAAAAACGTTAAAAGTCAAAAGTATAAAAAAGTTAGACGTTGAGTGATGTCGAAGAGATTTTATAGAATCAAAAATATGAAGAAGTTTCTAGTACAAGAATAAATATTAAAAATCAAAAAATAAAAGTTAAAACATGGAGAGTCAGGAGCAGAGGCCAAAGTACGGCTTCAGGAGTTAACACGTTTGAGTGACTTCTCGGAAGATCTTTCGCTTCTATCTACCATTCTCCATCTCATATACTTTCAATCTATTTTTTTCTCTGCTCTACCAAGAATAACAATAGAGGAATTAACAGACATCGAAAAAATAAAAGAGTCACAAAACATGGCAGACGCAGTCACACACAAGCACAACACAAGGCTTCAGACTCCACCGACTACAAGGTTAGTTTAGCATTACATAATATTATTGGATTATTTATATTTTCTTAATTGGGGAATCTTTTATTAATTTATTCTGTGTTACTTTGTCTATTGTTTGTTCTCGTTCTACCATTTATAAATTAGGAAAATAAGATGCGAACAACCAGATCGCACTGATCGCAGACATGATCACTATACTGAAGCACAACACAAGGCTTTGTTAATTAATATTTATATCTGTAATTAGGGAGTTAGAGTATTTAAATTACATAATATATAAATAGATTGTAACTCACTATTTTATATATATATACTTTGTAAATTCTTTTATTAGGATTTATTAAGACCCATCCTTTTTCAATTGTTTCATTTTTATAGATTTACAGAAATTAAAAAGGAATAAAAAATTTATATGCATACATCTAGTTTAATTTTTTTTCGGTTTATTAATTAAGCATTTAATATTGTAATTAGTTTAGAGTTGATTTAAAGCTACATTAGGATTATCTAATAGATTGTAACTTCCTTTTCTCACAATATATACACATGTTTTTTAAGTTGAAGGATGTGTTTAAGAATTAATATCAAAAATTGATTGATACGTGATCCCTAAAGCGTCTACAATTTGGAAGAATAATCCGATTAATGCACACAATCTAGTGGTAAAATTCGTATATTCGATAGATGAAGTCGTTGAAATGTTGTTGAGCAAGCTTACGATGGACGTGGTATACACTGGAGCTCAGTCCGTATAAGATTCATCCTCGTCGATTTCGAGCTCATTGAAAAAAATTAATATTCTCTTGGCCCCAAATAGAAGTGGACTCAGTCGCGAAGAGCGTCCTTAGAATGTTGCCTTTTTGTCTTCCAGGCTATTAATTTTTCTAGATGAAAGCACGTGGTCCATTCACTATAAAAGGATTTAGACCATATTGGAGAAAATTGAATATTATGGATGTAACGTATTTTATCACATGTCAGAGAATCTGTCCTCAATTCAAGCCTACAATATTACATCGTTGGTTATGAAGACCTTTTCTTGGTTAGAATCACTCATGTCACATTGAAAGAGTACTTTGTCTTCAATGGTACTTCACAACATTTATTTTCTAAAGTAGCATGTCCATTACAACTTCTAAAAGGATCTTAGAGAAGATTGGTTGTTAAAGTGAGTTAACTTTTTCGTGAATGTGCTTGTGAGGCCATGTCTGAAATGCTTGACTCCAAAAGTGGAATTCTGTGTCGCGATATTGCTTATTGAGATGGTTATGAAGATTTGAAGAATACAATCATGTCAGTGAATGAAGAGTCTTACTATGTGAGACTGCCCTCAACAAATGCAAGAGTACACTTGATTAGTACTTAAAGCCTCTGTAGATGTTGTTAAATGGTTAACTTTTACGAGAACTGTGCTTTTAGAGGCCATGATATGAAAGCTTGGACTGCAAAAATGTGGTAAATTTTCTTGAGATGATTAAGCTCTTGACTTACAATGAAAAAGTGAATGAAGTTTGATTGTTGGATGAATGCCTCAAAATGGAAGGTACGTCTCCCTCTAAAATTCAAGGAAATTTTACATATTTTTTGCTCGAAAGGTGCAAGATAAAATTTACTTAAGTTGGTGATAGCAAAATTTTGTTTGATTGTTGATGAAGCTTGAGATGAATG
The DNA here is from genome assembly GCA_036023115.1 of Brasenia schreberi. Taxonomy (NCBI): domain Eukaryota; kingdom Viridiplantae; phylum Streptophyta; class Magnoliopsida; order Nymphaeales; family Cabombaceae; genus Brasenia; species Brasenia schreberi. Next base: position 1,607,633 of record JAYKKT010000081.1, read on the forward strand.
CAAGAGAGCAAATGGCAGCTTTATTGTTAGATTTGTTGATACTTGTGGACTTGTAAAGAGCATTTTTGGATGTAGCACATGTTATAGATACCATACTTGCAATAACTCTTAAAACAAGAGATATGTCTGAAATATTATCTCCATCATAATCTCAACATTCAAAATGTGCGGGGTCAAGGATATGATGGAGCAAGTAATATGAGAGGAGAGAGGAATGGTTTACAAGCTTTGAATTCCTATTCGAGAATGTCCATATGCGTATTATGTTCATTTGCTTAGCTCACCCGGTCTACAATTGGCTCACTTATTACGCTACTTGACTAGAGAAGTAAGCGATGTTCATGCACGTTCTTTCAAAATCCGACTTTTTATTGTCAATGTGGTGTGTTATTTCTTCTAAGCGCAATGATGAACTACAATTAAGCTACTTATGCAAATGAAATTGCTTCGATTGGTTGCAATGACAGGATTGGAGACAGAAGGACATATGATGAAAGAGATTATGGGAATTACTCATTCACTTTGTCAAGACAAGCTTTGAAACAAAAATCCCAAGATATTTTAAATGCTACAAATTTAGTATCCAACACCAAAGCATTGATTCAGAAGTTGAGAGATTGTGGTTGGGATAGTCTTTTAGAGAGAGTTAATTCCTTTTGTAAAAGTCAAGCTATTCAACTTACGATATGAGTGCTTTTCTCTCGATATAATTTGATCTCGTCTTCAAAAGGATAATGTAACAGTTGAGCATCACTATCATGTAGATATATTTACAATTGTGGTAGATTATCAATTGAAAAAACTTAATAGTAGATTTAGTGAACAAGCGACAGAGCTTATCATATTGAGTACAACTTTAGATCCTAAAGATGGCTACAAGTCATTTAATGTTGCCCAAGATAAAAGTCCTGCCTCCGCTCCTGTTTTTGTCGCTTTCCATCACATACCGCTATACAATCGGACAAACCTCACCAACAAGACCTCGCCCCAATTTCATCCCAAGCATTGGAACCGCATAATTCCTCCAAAGCTGCGGTTCCACAAACTCAAAGCAAAAACCCTAAGTTCTCGTTCTCAAGCACAAGGCTTCCACGTTCCCGCTCTCTCGTCACTCTCTCCCACGCTACCGCAGCAAAAGATCACGAAAACTACAAAGGAAGCAGAACTTCGACAAAAATACGGCAAAATCCATGCAAAAGCGAAAGCCGATCAGAGCACAATCCACTAAACTTTCACCAGAATCATCAACCAGTGGGAAAAAAGAAAAAAAAGCGGGAAACAAAGGAAGCTCGAAGGAGAAGAGGGAGAAGAAGAAGATAGGCAATTACTTAGCGAACCAAATGCACAGTTTGCAGATATCGGCGACCGATAGGGAGGCGCCGTCGCGCAACTGCTGCGCCATGCGATCCATGATGAGCCGTACGACCTGACCGCTGCTTAACTTCGAATGCGTCTCCGGCACAGCTCGGCATCTTCCGGCGGCCGGCAGAGGATCAACGCTCATCATCTCCGGCTGGTGCACGCCGGCGTCGTACGGATTTCAGCCCGTTTTTCGCTCGATTTGGAAATTTCCCGCTCTAACCGCCTCTCCCTCGCTCACGCTCTCCCTCTCGCTGTCATTTGAACCGACTTTGTTGTTTTCTCGGTATTGCTGAAATGGGGTATGTACTCCTACTAATTACGGTAACTACAGCAGAGTTGCTGAATTTCATGGAAACCTCCTCGCTGGCACGTTGAAGATGTAACGCCGCCGTACGGTGGCAATATCGTCCCAACCTGCGAGACCCGACCCAAACCTAAAGAGTGGGTATTACTCGGTTTGACTGTGTGTAGGTTCATTTATAACTCACAGGCACTGGATCGGGTCAGTTTCAGTTCTTGAGTACAAAACTTTTTTCTCCTACAGTAATTTCTCTCTTTTTTATACTTAATTACGATGATTTTTTCTTTTTACTTGGGTGATCGACGTTTCGTCTGTTGAAAACTACTGGTAACTTATTTGCTGCTAACGAGTATAGATTATTTTTATTTTCTTACGAACCTCGTTGACATCAAATGAAACAAAAAATAAAAAGAAATAGATGATAAATCTGATCTATTTTTGGATTCTTGCTTTTAAAATGTTGACTTTTAGTAATATTTTTGTATTTTTATAGGTTTCTATTTTTAAAGATGTTTCACAATTTTGGATAGAATGCTTTACTTGTCAGAATTTCACTTTGAAACACGACTTATGTGCGTCTCTCTATAAAGAAAGATATGTTTGGGTTACATATCTCCTTAAGAAAGAGATGTGATGGAACGTCTGTAGTCATGTTTTCCCTTAAGAAGGGATCCTCGTGTTTTGTATCTCCCTTAATTGTTTGGCATTTGTTATGTTTCAAACATTATATTCATGTTTATATTGTGGAATGAAAAACAACTCGAGCGAAAATACTTATGATATAATTGGTTTAGAGAAGATGAAGATTGATCAAAGTACTTATTATATCATAATTAATGAGTGTAGAAGTTATTGTAGTGCTCCATATGATGTATTCATTGAATTTTTGAGTGAAAGTGAGTCTAAGCGCTTACGAATTTAACTATTCAATCTCTTTGTTACGTTTGAAGAGGGAAAACGTAACAAAGAAGGTATGACTTAGGTGTGAAAAATGGACAAATACAAGCAAAGTAAAAATATTGATGTTGAAAGTAGTAAATGAATAAACATAAAAAAAGGCAGAGTGTTTATTTTTATTGAAAGAAAATGGTAGAGTTGACGATTACGGGGAGATGAATTTAGTTAACGAGACACATAATGACCATCTAAACTTATATCTTGAATGACATGTTTTTGTAAGGAGATTGAATAATTTTTAGTACATAACAAAGAAACTTATAAAAAATCATTTTAAACATGCACGCCAACCCAACTAATTCAGCTACCGTATTGTCTCACACAAACACCCACACACATGCACGTGCATGCATACACACATAAATATATTACACATGCACGTGCATGCATACAGTGCATGAGATTGTCTCTCTCTTTATATATATATAAAGAGTGAGACAAAGAGAAAGAGAGGTATGTGTTAATCCTCATCTATCCTTAAATCTTTTTAAACATCTCTACTATTCAATTCAATTGGGTGATAAATTATAGAGATTTCAATCTGCTATTGTATTTTTACACTTGCATTTAATGCACAACAATATAAATTGCTTTTTAGATTCAAATCTCTATCAATTGATTACATCAATCAAATGATGAAAATATTTATGTAGATTTAAGCATGAATTGGATTGAGTTTATATCTTCATTCTCTTTCTCCCTATATATATATATATATATATATATATATATATATTACACATACTATGTCTTATCCGCAGTGCACTCCCCTATTGAAGGTTTATGCCACTTCAACCACCCTCAGCTGCCTTCTAATCACCTTCGTCCTCTTATGGATACCAATTTGACCTTGTGTATGAGAGACAAATATATATATATATATATATATATATATATATATATATATATATATATAGAGAGAGAGAGAGAGAGAGAGAGAGAATCTGGTATCATTTAGTACACCTAAGTACTAATATATTCATATAAATCTTAATCTCTATATGTTAGCACATCTTAGATGATGGATAGTTTAAATGCAAATTAGTACTTAAGAATTAAGTATACTTTCCAAAAGCAAACAAATACTTTTGTTTTGTTAGTTTAAACCATCCATCACATAAGATGAATGGTTCACCTTTGTTTGAATATAATAACATAAGAAATACAAGACTCTCTCTCTCTCTCTCTCTCTCTCTCTATATATATATATATATATATATATATATTAGAGAGAGAGAGGTGTTGGGGATAAACATTACGTCTATTGGTCTTGATGAACCTATACATGCCGACTGGACCAGAGCTGGATGATTTGAACTTCGCCACCTAAATGAGCTGAGCCGTTGCTTCTAGGCGTGTCAACTTCGGATAGAACAAGAACCCTAACATGAACATGAAGTAAAATTGGGTTGCATTCGTCTTGACCTATTCTTTGCCACAAACACAAAATGACACAAGACGAACACAACTGGAAACACAAACTGCTGGGAGTTATACCTAGTATAAAAATTTGACAAGGACACGATCCAAGAAGTCCATGCTTGTGTCTATGAGAAAGAACACGAAAAGTATCAGGTTATGCTTGATTTAACCTGCTTCTGGGCCGGAGATGGCGATAAACAGAACACGGAATTACCACTCTAATTGTGAGGCTCTAGTAACAAATGTGTCAAGGCGAGTGCATTGACACGAGATTAGCTGAACCCGAAAGTACGTGGGTGGGTACCCATTGCAGCCGTCACTGCAAAGAACAAAAATTGTTTTCAGTGTGGACGTCAACCATAAGTTTTACCTAAAATACATATGAAAATGTAGCAGTTATAGGTAATATACTGATAATGAGAATCTCCTAGATATCCAGAATTTGTTGGGGACCTGTTCTGTAAATTTTATTTTCAAAGATGAGAGAGGAAGAAGAATTAAGGAAACGAAATAAAAGGCGGGCGAGACATTGGTGATCCGTTCGACTCCCTCTCTCTCTCTCTCTCTCTCTCTCTCTCTCTCTCTCTCTCTCTGTGCCCGTTGCCGAGATTCATCCTCTTCGATCGTTCGCGATAAAGAGGCAGCCGGAACATCCGGCTTCCATTACTCTGAGGAAGCAGCCCTTCGCCGTCTCGGCGGTGTTTTCCGACGATCTTCCTGCCGGAAGAGATGCGCAATCATCGCTGGCCGTTGCCACTCCCGTCGCTCAACTCATCGACGCCACCTCGCTGGTGAATCTCCTGTTTTCTTTACTCTGTCTCCGTTTGTCTTCTGGTTCTGCATTCGGTTCGTTTCTTTGTGGAGAAGGAGATTCGTTTCGGTATTGGTCTTTTTTGGGCAGCGGGAACGATGCCAATGGACGAGAGTGTGCTAGACGACGTGATACGGAGGCTCCTGGATGCGAAGAACAGCCGGACGACCAAGCAAGTGCAGCTGACGGAGTCGGAGATTCGGAAAATCTGCGTCTCCTCCAAGGGGATCTTCATAAGCCAGCCGAATCTGCTTGAGCTCGAGTCTCCGATCAAGATTTGTGGTAAAATTTTCTTCACATCGAGAGTTTTCTTCGTAGCTGTCATTGTTGCACGGTTCTCTTGTGGTTCTTTTCGATGTTTGTTGTGTTATTTATCGGTTTGATTGGGAGACTCTGTTATCGTAGTTACTTTAAATTGATCACTGGAACTTATTTGCCATTTATTTCTCGTTCCGAATGCGATGTAAAGTGAATAAGGGTGTTTCTTGTGACTGTGGTAATTGGAGCCCTCCTGAACGGCAATTTGTTGGACTTTTGGCTCGATGGTATATGCTGAACGGTCTGAAGCTCTCCAACTATCGGGAAAGACCTTTGATTTTATGCAGAATAATATAAGTATCTTCTCCAAGGATTATGGATTCAGAAATATGGTTTGAATTTCTTTATGTTTCCAGTGGGGTGTTTTGGATGCAATAACTAACAACAACAACTAAGCCTTTTCTCATACTAGACCCGTTGGCTACATGGATTCTTTTTTCTACGTAGCTCTTAACAGTTAAGATCATTCTTTATTTTTCTATTTTTCTTTCCAACACTTTGTGGTCGTTTTCTACCTCTTTTAATACTTTCAAAATCTAATTTTTCGTACCTTTCTTACAAGTTCTTCTTTTGGTCCTTTTTATGTATATCCAAACCATCTTAAACGATATTCTCTCGTTTTATCCTCTATTAGAAAAAGATAACAATTAGTGATTTGTTCTACATGGATTCTTTCTACATGGATGCAATAACTTGTCTACAAAAAATGGGATAGTTCAGGAGCTTCAGCGTGGACCAGAAGGCAAACAATTAGTGACTTGTGAAAAAATAACTGGACTTGGTGGATACTTGGTAATTGGTACCTATTTTCGATTAGGGGTGTAGGTATATGCTTGGTAGGTTTTGAACCAATTTAAATTTAACATGGTGAAATACAAATATATCTAGTTCTTATAGTCATACAATAATTCCTTGTGTTGGTTAGTTGTAAGGTGGAGCTTTTGGTCCACATTTGAGGAATTACCGAGTCCTAAAGGTGCAGATCGTGAATGTGAATCACGTGTCAATATTTAATAGTTTAGTGTTTTTATGGCCTCCATATGTTATTATTTTTACCATCACCGTTGCTCTGGTCACCGCAAGTAGTGATCATTAAGCAACTCTTGCTGGGCCACCTTTTCTGGTTTTGTATAGCATCTTAGAAATATCTTGACTGGAAGTGATTTTCACTGTACGAGGAGAAGAACCTAAATTGAATAACTCTGGGAGTGGACATAGGTGAACAATAAATGCTAAAGGAGATTTAAATGTCTTTGCATTCCTGATAAATTCATGCTTAAACATCGTCTCAGCAGTAAATAATGTTAGTCATTATTTTGTTCTGCTTTATGATTAGATTCCGAAGCTGTACAAATCTTTCTTACCTACCTTACCCCCACGTTAGGACACAGCTTGGTTTGTACAACCATTGTACACATTATATGCGGGAAAGGGAAGGAAGTGTCACAGCATTTCTGAACATGTCTTTTTTAATCATCGGTTTTAACCTGCTTCTTCTTTGTTGATTTTGATGAGTTGTTCGCCTACTATTTATGAGTGTAGAGATATTCATTTATAAAATTTCCTTCAATATTGAAAATGCTAAGGCTTGGTGATGCACGTGCATGGTTTTCCTCTTAATTTCTTTTAAGCACTACTTAATCTCCTATCTTGAATATCTTGGTCTTTTTTCATTGCCCAAGTATCGTTCTGATTGGTTTTGATCACACTACTTGTTCTTAACAGGCGATATTCATGGACAGTACTCAGACCTTCTCAGATTGTTTGAGTACGGTGGGTTGCCTCCTGAAGCAAATTATCTATTTCTCGGGGACTATGTTGACCGTGGTAAGCAGAGCATAGAAACCATATGCCTTCTTCTTGCTTATAAGATTAAATACCCAGAAAATTTCTTCCTTCTCAGAGGAAACCATGAGTGTGCTTCGATCAACCGCATCTATGGATTTTATGATGAATGCAAGAGAAAGTTCAATGTTCGGTTGTGGAAGACATTTACAGATTTCTTCAACTGTTTGCCTGTCGCCGCACTTATTGATGAAAAGATACTTTGCATGCATGGTGGTCTATCGCCAGATTTGAAGAACTTGGACGCGATACGAAACATTGCACGTCCAGTGGACGTGCCAGACCAGGGTCTTCTGTGTGACCTTCTATGGTCTGACCCTGATAAAGAACTTGATGGCTGGGGGGAGAATGACAGGGGTGTCTCATGCACATTTGGAGCTGATAAGGTTGGGGAGTTCCTGCAGAAGCACGATCTCGATCTCGTTTGTCGAGCCCACCAGGTCTGACCTGCAAAATTATTTTCTTTTTTATTTCTGTCTTGGCATCCAAATTTAACGTTATCGATATACATGCTTGTGAAGGTGCTATAGTGACATAATTTGATGTTAAACAATGTCTTGTAGTTAGTGATGGTTTACTACTGACCTCCATAAACTGTGCGCTATAATTATTGCTGTGGGACACCAATGCAGTAAGTAGTACGGGAGAACAATATATCATTTGAGCCTTGCGGACACTCTCGGTTGATCCGTACATTGTTACTTGGACATCAAAACCTTCTCGTTTTAGGAAAGTGTTTGTATTAGATCTCATTTTTATGCATGGGCTTGGTCTGACAATAATTGTACAGGTTGTGGAGGATGGGTATGAATTTTTCGCAAAAAGGCAACTGGTAACGATATTTTCTGCACCCAATTATTGTTGTGAGTTTGACAATGCTGGTGCCATGATGAGCGTCGACGCAAGTTTGGTGTGCTCATTTCATATCTTTAAACCATCAGAGAAAAAATCAAAGATTGCATTCGGTAACATGTCAAAGCCTGGGACACCACCTCAAAAGGTAATTGTCTTAATTTTCCTACAAAATGTTTCCTTGTTGGTTGTGTTCGTCTCCAGAACCAGTATTTATTTCAAGAAGAAGTCATGAACTAGGCTTCTATAAATAGTAACCAATTTTCTAAAATGCAATTTATTTTCCTTTCAAACTTTAACATGCGTTCTCTCTCGTGGAATTTTCATAGCATGTGATTAAAGCTCCTAAAAGTTTCTAGATACTTGAAAATTTCTGTATGGTAAATGAGAAATGATATCAGTTGAAACTTGAAACCTGAAGGACGTGATATCTGGAATTGGTAGGTGAAGGCATAAAGATTATTTTAGAGAATGATGAGTTTCTCTTGATCTTAATCAAATCTTTGCATTTGTCTTGATATATCCCTCCTTTTCATGTGAGATACACAATCATACATGCATGAGTCTACATGCTTACGCCACTGTAGTGGTCAGTGGCCGACCTATTCATGGGCTAGACTAGGTGGCTGCCTCACCTGAAATCTAAAAAAGTCCAAGACAAAAAATAAAAGCATCCCAAATCTTTGAAAAATCATATAGACTCTGGCCTTAATTTCAAACTGGACATTGTCCTCCTCACCCTAGAATATTTTGTTAATGCTGGTACTTTTCTGTTAATTTTTATGAGATTCTCACCTAAAAGTTCTCTAAACATGTGTTAAGTCTAGAGGAATCTTCACTAGCTTAGCATCGTATCTTTTGGATCTTCACTAGCTTAGCATCATAGTCTGATTGACTAAACATTTCTTTCATATTCCAAAGTGAAAAGTAATGTGGGGTTAAATTGTATAGTGGATACTTGGAAAACTGGATTCTTCCCACTTGTGACATGTGGCATTAATGTAATTTAAAATTTTAAGAAGTTTTTTTGAAAAAAAGATAGAGAATATTATTAAACTCATACTCCCAAAAAGTAACGATTGATGAATGAACAGTGTTAATGGTAGGTAGTTACTTGTGCAGTCATTATCTTCCATCAACCGTGACAAAGTAGGAATTGCCGTTTCTAGGTTGTGTTCTTTCTTTAGTTTGCCCTTGCAACCTAAAAACCCAGCTTTCAGGACCCTCAGGTTGGGCATGGGCTAGCGCAAAGCAAAAGTGCCTGTGGGAGTTGAACCTCCGTCCTCCTGTCTAGTACTTGAGGCACTCTCCTACTGGACTAACCCGTTGGGCGTCAGTTTTTGGTCTGCTAAATTATAGTCTGATACCTACCAAATGCTTTTTCAAAATTCTCATGGTTTTGACATAAGATATTCAATATGGTGGATTCTTCAGGTATCATCCTTTGCCCAGGAGCTAAATGTGAAATTGTGGTCTCCCTCTCTCTCTCTCTCGTGCCTATCATATCAATGGTTTCAATGTAGGTCTCTCAGTACATCTTGTGATTTTCAGGGAGGCAAGGTCTAGTGGCTTGGTGGTGGACGAGAGAACCCCGACGAAGTCCAACTGCACGCTACAAATATCACATTGACTTGACATTCAGCGTTCTTTACCTCCTGCTAGCTCCTTTCCACTAGTTCAGGCTGGTTTTGCGTGCAATCTGATAATGGAGACATCCTGAAGCCATCTTAAGGTACCTTGAGGAGATGGTAGGGGGAGGGAGGTTCAAAATTCTGTTTATTTTATTTGTAAAGTAAGATCCATAATTTTGCACGAGAATTCTCAATTCGGATTCACGGATCAGTAAAGCTTATTGGTGGTTCTGGCTTTTCATTATGGTATAATTCGCACCGCTAGTCGAGCATCATCACTACAGCTTTTGGAAATCTATAGCATTGTTGTGGTCACCAAGCTTTTATTTTGCTGTCTTTAGAAGTCAAACTTCCGAACTAAGTCCTCTCATAATTTGCCATGTCATCATGGACATAATGCTAGGTGATTCACCATTTCAACGCAGATGGTCACAATTTTTCGGCCATCTCAGTAACGTCAATAACATCCATATGTATCATAATAAACAAATATCTTCAAACTTTGTGTTCTATGCAAACTATTCTCTCTTGTTGAATTGGTTGCTTCTGTACATTATAAACAGAAGAAGAAGATGGTTCAATTAGAAATGCTCTTTGTGGAAGTCGAATCGTGCGAAGCCTTTCTGGTTGTATTCATGGCAGAGGTTGCTAAGCTCCTTGGCTAAGACTGGTGCCCCACAATAGAAAACTCCTGCATGCATGCAAATCTCATACATCAGCAACACATACTTGTGTTTAGCAAGCAAAATGATTGGAAAATCGCTTGCTTGCATGCGTTCATTTTCCGAAAAAAAATCATGATATCACTAAGATAATAAAAGATCTATACTAATCAAATATAAAATAAATTTTAAAATAAGGCCTTTTCCTTCTAAATACCGGCAAAAAGCCTGTCTTTTGTTGTCATTAATAACAATACACTATACCGATGGGAATGTGAGTTGACAGATGGCTACCAATTGGGATTCTTATATTTATATATATGCATGCTAGAATTCTCACATATGATATACTCTTAAATGTTAACTTTTAGATTTAAGGATGATGAATAGTTGAAATTGATAAAGAAAAAAGCGATTTTATAATATGATTGTACAAAAACAAAAAAGCACTTTTAAATTGGTTGCCTTTCATCGAATGGTGAGGATTTAAGAGTGCATGATTTAAGAGGACTGTTGTGTATATATATATATATATATATATATATATATATATATATATAGCTAGACATGACTGTTTTCTAATCGGAATCGGGCCAGTAATCGGTTGAACCTGGAACCGAACTGGGCCAATAACCGATTGGATCTGGAATTGGGACTCACTCTATCCGATTTCAGTTTCACCTTTTACAAAACCGGAACAGGATCCAAACGGATGGTGATTCCAAGCCGCTGGTTTTGGTACCTTTTTAGTTTTTTTAATATAAATTTTAATTTTTTAATAAAATTGTTGGTTCCAAAACCGTAACCAGTCCTGAGCCATTTCGGTTCGAGGTTCCCAACTAACCTGAACCGGCGGTCTCGAACCAAGTCGTGTCTACTGTTGGCAATTACAACATCGATTTTGCTTTCCTCTTTCTTGAACGTCTCGTGAGTTTGTTAGTTTAGTGGGGAAACCTCATTATCTGCTTGAGAGCTCGCAAAACTCTGCTGGTGCTTGCTTGAACCCGTTAGTGTAGTAGTAATAGGAGGATTTTGAGGGGTCGGAGAAGGGTGTGGTGGTTGGTGACTGACCTATCCTTGCATCAACGTGCCTGGAAGATAGTGGGGAGAAGACTTTGTTCCACTTGGGCCTGGCGAAATGAGTCCTTACCTGCCCAACAAAAAGCACCAAAACATTGGCGGGTTCTGAGTTTCTACTTGAGAGAGAGAGAGAGAGAGAGGTTCTTTCCTTTCTAATGAAAGGAAGACGAGAAACACTGTAGACACCAAGCAACATTATCCTATGTTAAATTCTCGAAAATCAGAAAACAAGCGGTTGGTAAAACCGTTTTGAACAGATGATAAGCACCTCTTACCAGCTAATTACTCGACTTTTGTTATGTTGTCTTCTACATTCTCCATTTATTTCACTTACAGTAGGAATAATTCTGAGGTTGAATTTGCTGATCTTGGTTAAACACACACACACACACACATATATATATATATATATATATATATATATATATAGATAGATAGAGAGTGGAGTGGAAAATATGTATAATCCTATATAAATATATTCATCGTTTGATTGACATGACCAATAACATATATATGAATTAAAAATATCATTATACTTTTGTACTTTACATTTTATGCAAAGTTCTAATATTTTTTGTTTTATCATCTCAACCATTCTTATCAAAGATCAAATACACAAAAAAACCATTATATATATTATAGAGAAAGCATCCATGCATACACTCATCCATGCTGAATCTCTTTGATGATCTCAACCTTAAAATCTTTAAATCAATAGTGGAGACCCTTAAAGCAAAATAGCACTAGGTGCATTTAATGCACATGCAAAAGTACAATGACAGTTTTGACTTCTTAAATTTAAATTTTAATCATTGTTTTTACCGATCCAATAGTTGAGATGATAAAGTCGGTTTGAGAATGGACTAAGTTTTAATAGATCTACATATCTCTCCATGTGTGTGTGCATGGAGGCCTTACCCTCGTTCCTGATACAATGTCAACTCCATTTTTGGCATGATTTAGAGCTTGCACCATGGTGATTAATGCTGAACGAGCATCTCCTAAATACTTGTCAAGTAGTTATGCATCTCTACGACACCCTGGCGTGGAATAAGAATTCATTCACATGAATACCTAGAAATAGATTACAATTAGTTTAATTAGGTTTCTTAATTGATAAATTTACCTTTTGATCAAGCTCAGCAACTTCATCCATTACTCCCTTTGAACCAATCAAATGAGCCTTGCTGCCTAGTAACCCAATAAAAATATGCATTTGTAGTCTTCCTAGCCTTTTTCTTCTCCGCGACCCGGTTCCCGCTCTCGACGTCCTTGCTCCTTGAGCTTTCCTTCATCGATTCATCAGCAACTAGGTTCCCATCCTGAGAAGTGATTTAAAATTTCAAAAATAAGTTTTTTCCCGGTGATTATGAAATATAAACTCAACAAAACCCGACCGGAACTCCGGCTCATTTCACACCAAGTGGGGTTGGTTACATTAGTTTTTTTTACTCAATTGTACTGCATTTTTTCATAAACTCAAGAAAACCCAAGCTTTAAACATTTAATGCTGAGATATAATCAAAATTCATATAATTTCTCTCTCTCTCTCTATATATATATATATATGTACATAAAGAGAGAGAAAGTAATCGATACTCAATACTAATTTGTACTTAATGACTTGTTTTGCATGATTACACCGTTTCAACCACTTATCACTGTCTTTCATTATTTTTCACTACTTTGTTGCTCTAAACTGCCTTTCATCAGTCAAAACTACTACTATCACCACCAAAACTAACTAAAAAAAACCTAAATATGAATATAAAGGTTATTTTATGGTTTTGTTTAGATATTTTTCATGATGGAAACCACACTTTTTATCTATAAAAGGTGGTTCGGGTAGTGAAAAAGTAGCACACACACATGTAAGAGGGAATAGGGATGAGATGTATACATACAATTTGAGATTGATCTTCTGTTTTGATGAGATTGTTTAAAAGGTCCTTCAGTATACTGATGAATGGTGTAGCTCCAATTCCCAAACCTACCAATAAGAGAACATCATACTTTCTGTAGTCTTGTGCAGGAGCTCCATAAGGTCCATCTATCAACAACTTGGGAAGACTGAAAAAATTTAATTTTAAAGTACCATAAATAATTTATTTATTGTAATAAATTATTTGTGAGATTAACAATTAAAAGAGACATACACAAGGAGAAAAATAAAATCACCATTTTTTCGCGGAATCTTCTGCTCTAAGAAGACCACTTTTCCCAGCCATGGGGGGCTCGCATACCGCCGCAAAAATTTTCTTGAGTTTTTGTGTCCAATCTCCTGATTCTCTAATATGTATGCTTATAAACTCATCCCCTAGAGCTGAGGTGATGGAGAAAGGATGCCTGCATTATTAGTTCAAATATAACTATGTGAACTTTTGAATTTAATTAATTAATTTTGATTTCTGTTTTTATTGGAAAGAGGGTTATGGAAGAAGATCTAATACAGAAAACTGAAAAGGAAAGTTTTAAATTGCTAGGGTCAATTTTTCAGTGATGGAAGAATTGATGGAGATGTTACGTATAAAATTAATGATGGTTGATTAAAATGTATAGGAGCATGAGGTATTCTTTGTGATAAAAGATATCATTAAAGTTAAAAGGTAAATATTATAGAGCAACAATTAGACCTGCCATGTTTTATGGTTCTGAGTGTTGGGCAGTTAATCATCAACATGTACAAAAGATGTCTGTGACGAGACTAAGTGCTTATACGTGCAAATGGAGAAATTTAAAGTCGATGTGAAAATGGAACCAGCAAAGCCCCATGAGCAAGACTAGAAGAAGCTATACTACTAGAAGGAATTGAGAGTGCAATTCTCAGATTACCATTCAATGGGTGAAACTTCAGGGCACTTAACAAACATGTACTGCCCACTTCTACATCGAAATGTCGCCGGCTTAGTCATTTGCAAGGTTAGGACATTACCAGGATAGATAGCAACCTGCAATTCACATAATAACATACATAGAAGAGTCCTTTGTATGTGAATGTGCATGAGCACACAAACACACATATATACTCAATGTACATAATACTCAATTGGATCTATAGTTCAACTATAATAAATACTTTTAAATGGTGGGTTCATCATACTTATTATAGTGAACCCATTAAGTACAAAATTCATTAATTATAACTGACCATGTATATTATATATATGAAAACTGTATCTTACCCACTCACGTTCATTCATTGCTTTTGATGGCATGAGTGTAATTTTAAATTTTTTAAGAGACGGTAGAAAAAATATTTTTATTACACTTGTACCACTCAAAAACAATGATCAATGCATACATCAATCCATGCTTAAACATCTCAATTGTTCAATCGACAATTGAAATTCAAATTTCAAAAGAAAATGATTATGTTTTTTGTTGGTGCAATAAATCTATTTACTTTTGAATTAAAGATCTCAATAATTGATCTTCAAGATAAGGCAGTTGAGGTTTTGAAAATGTTTAAGCATACATCCATGTGTGCATGAGCTAATTTCTCTCTCTCTCTCTCTCTCTCTATATATATATATATATATATATATATATATATATAAGGTGATTGAAATATTACGATGTAAAGCATGGTATATTGAAATTAAACCTACCTTCAAGATCCTGACCGAGTAAAAGCCAGACCTAAGTGCCCTGAGGACCCTTTCACCTGCATAGAGAAGAAGTGGTATGCACAAATACATCCATGTCTGCATCAAGGACAGACTCATGAATAAATATGAAATAAATAATTTATTTGATGACAATTTTATTAAAAAACATTGAATTTTCGATCGCACCGACTTCTGGTACCACTTGTGGTTGAGGTAGAGGAAGGTCCCATGGATGATGAACAAAATGTAGACGAGCACGAGGAGATGATGAGAGTACCAGAAGGCATTGAAGCCGGTCAGCCTGAGAAAAGGCCACGGCATCTTGAGTGTGTTCCTCCTGAACCAACTGGTCTCTAGGGTGAAGGCTATGAGCATGAAGATCACCATTAGAGTCCTTGTGACACCTTCTATTCCCTTCACTAGGCTCATGTAAGTCGGCTTTTGGACATGAAACTCGCCTCTTATTCGCCAGAACTCGGTGTCCGCCGGCGAAACCAGTCTTGGAAAATCACAAAATAGGTGAATGCCCACATGCAGCATGGTGCCAATAACAATTGCTCCTGCAATTGTCTGAAGCAAACCAAATTATGCACCACCATGATCATAATGCCAACCCAGCCAATTTAGAATTTTTTTTAATAATAAAACTCAAAATTCCTTATCAATTTATTCCTATTGAGGTTGTATGTATTTCAAGAATGTACTGGCAACAGAACAAGGGCCATGTTGAGCTTGAGAGTCTCGGCCGCACCCTTCTCCGTCGGCAGGCAATAACCCATTATCTTGAAAGCAGCCTTGTTGCGGTACTGAACAAACTTCCATGCAAACAGTCCGGCCATGGCGGCGATCCAGAGAGCTACCACCCATATCCTCTGCCAATTCTCATTCACCATGTACAAGAATCCTTGGCTCAGGTTCCTGATCGGACTCCTCTCCCGCAGGCTGATGTTCTGGCTCATTGCGCCGCTTGTGTAGCCCAGCGCTTGGCTGTAGTTCAGGTAGGTTTCTTTCTGGAGGAGAAGGCTCTCAAGCTGCCAGAGCTGCCAAGTTCATAATACCAGCCGTTAGAAGATCAGTAAGAAATTTAAAAACTAGCCGTTATACATGTGCTTGTGTGGGGCATACTATATCAAACAATAAGACTTGGGTAAAATTTGAAGCCCATATGAGTAAGCTTTCGGTGACCCATTATGTGCTCAGCTTACATGGTTGTGACCCACCTTGATCGGTTTGGCTGTCGATCCAGCCACCGTTGCCGCCAACTGAAAGCCGATTTGGGTTGAGATTTCCGGATGTAGTGACGAGTACCCGATTGAAACAAACTGAACCCCCTAAAGGTCTAAGCTGATTTATGATAAAATTTATCCAATTTTCTTTGTCGCAATCTTGATGGGTTCAAGGAGGCCAGGCAGTAACGAGGCTAAGTCGGTCTTCGGTAATGAGACCAAAGTAATGTTGGCCGACCTTGAAAGGGGTTGACGGAGAGTGTTTTGACCCGTTCCGACCAGTTCAGAAAAATAAAGGAGTAAGTCATCATGGGCCTAAGTATTATGGTTAGAGAGAGAAAGAGAGAGAACTTCTACTAGCAGTGCTAATAAGGGCCTAAGTATTATGATTGATTCCATACTATAATAGGAAAAGTAATTATAGGTTTCATTTTTCACTACAATAATTGTTGATTGATTGATTTCACTAGTACAAAGGCCAGTAAGAACAACTCTCTCTCTCTCTCTCTCTCTCTATATATATATATATATATATATATATATATATATATATATATATATATAGATCCATGCTAACACATTTAGGTGCTAACAAATGGAAGTAAATTTTAATTGTTCATCTTTAATGATTGATGATTGAAATTTAAAAAGTAAAAATCATATGTGTATTTTTTGTAGGTATACTTTATTTACATAAATACTTTTGCTTTTAAATTTCAATTATCTATTAACAAAGATGAATAGTTGAAATTTATTTTGATTTGTTAGGAGTTAAGTATGTCGATATTTACCAGTATATATATATATATATATATATATATATATATATATATATATATATAAACTATTCGATTGGTTTTTTATGGATGATTAGAATACTATCTTTGTTAAGGACTGCACCATATAGAAAAACACTACCTTCTTGGTGTTATATTTTACTGCTTGTTAAGAGCTATTGAATGGTCTTCCATTATTGTATACTTTTGAAGGACCATTATATATAAGAAGAGACACAACTAAGTATAAATGCACATTACTTCCTTTAGTTATGACAAAGAGTCGGCTAAATGAAACGGCTAAGCAACACTTCTTCAATCTTAGATTTAGCATTGGGTAGCCCTGTATCTAACTGTCCAATTATGTCTCCTTTTATTCATTTATTTATTCATCAGGTAAAATATACACACCTCTCATCGTGTAATATATATATATATATATATGTGTGTGTGTGTGGTCCTAAACGTTTAATGTCTTTTGGTATATAATCTTATGTAAACACCTCTCATGTTTGATTTTTGAGATCAACAACAGATCTCTCTCCTGTGTGTGTGCATATGTATGTACGTGTGAAAGATGGTTTAGTTTGGTTCTCATGGTTTTCAAGCTGGTTATCATGAATATAATTATAAGATTTTTTCTTATTAAAACCAAACCAAGCCAAATTACTTAACCTCTAGAACTGAACCAAACTGCTAGTTTGATTCGGTTTTCCTGATTCCTTTTGAAGGCTCTTAGACCGGACCATAAAAGGCGGTTGTTCTATTATTTTAATCTTCTTTAAGAAAACTATGAAAATCAAGGTGTGGATAGTATACCAAAGGCCCAATTAAATAAAAAAATGTGCACCAAGATCATTAGCTCAATGTGACAGGATGCTTTAGCACTATTGTTGCTTGTGAAGAGTTTGACTCTTAAAGGATGCATGTGTAGGTAGGCTTCGGCCTACTCTTATAATAATAATAAAAAAAAGAAAACATCATCAACAACTTCAATATGCATTGGATAAAATAATCTATGTTATGCATTGCTATCAAAAGATAAATATTACCATTTAATCAAAACCAATCCTTGTCACACACTGATTAGAGTCTGCCGCTAGAGTCCTTAGTCATTATTGTTCTCTATCAGGTGCCATTTAACATTTAATTTTTCTTGAATACAAAGAAGGTTTAGGCATACCCCTACTCACAAGAATGAGTTTTAAAAATTTTCTCACTCCCAACTTAACTAATTTTAACTAATTTTTAATGAAAGAGCATACAAAGTCAGCTCAAAGACAGAGGGCTTCAAAGGCATAGAGTTAGGGCTCTAATATTGTTGCTGCTTGGGAGTTCGACCCTCCGAGGGTGCATGTGTTTGGTCTTCGGACTTGTCTTATAACAAAACAAAAAAAAGAAAAAAGCCCAGAAACCTACCTCGATGTAACCAAACCTCTCAGGATCAAGCTCCTCCATAATGAGGGCAGCATATTCCTCCGCCTGCTCCTGCAACCTCGACAGCTTATTAGCAGATGAACTTACCACGATGATCTGCATAAACACTCATTGGGATTAGTTAATCAACGTCAATTTGATAATTTACATCACCATAATTTCGATTAAATTAAAAATATAGTCTCTTTCTCTCAAAAAAGAAAACAAAAACAACTCCAACAATTAAGAAAGAATTTAAATTTTTTTGTTTCTATTATTTAAAAAAAGTAGGCAATTGATTCATTAATAATGGGGGTTTAATCCGCCTTCAAAGCCCCCCCTGAACCAACTAATCAAACTCTACAATCAAGGATGATAATGTAGGTTTTAGAAACACTATCACTAGACCTAATGGAGTCCGGTTGACAAGGCCAAGATTCCGGCACCGACTTTTCTTTCTTGCACAAAAAGAGAACGAGAGAAACAAAATAAGCTAAAACTTCATCATCTTAAAAACACGCTGGAATTTGGTGGGAACGAATGCACCTTACCTCCTTCACTTCCTCTTCTGTAATCATCCCATCTTCGTTCATGTCAACCCTTAAAGAAAAAAAATCTCAAGAAATATGAGTATACATCCTCTCTCTCTCTCTCTCTCTATATATATATATATATATATATATATATATATATATATATATATATATATATATATATATATATATATATAAAATAATGCACCGTGCATAATCATATATGATCTCATTTCAATCATCAATTACCTTCCTCCACTGTTTTTAAGTACTTCCTTTTCTTTTATAAGCATCTTTCAATCGATCAACACTATCAAAAACAATTAAAAAACTTATATATATATATCGATTTATGATTTTGTAAATGATTTTAATAGTAGTGGTCGTTTTGATTAATGGAAGGTGGAGGAATAATGAATGGTATTAGAGTATAGAGTGTGGAAGCGTGTCAAAACGAGAGATTATGCAATAGCATCATTATGCACATAAAACTACTCTCTCTCTGTGCATAATTTTTGTGGGTATCGGCTCTTACATATCGAAGAAAATCTGGAGCCGAGTGTCGAAGCTCTGATCGGTAATCTGAGACCAGTACAGATCGTCCCTAGTTATTTTCTGGACGGAGCTCAATCTCCTCCGTCGGCTCAACGCATCTAACAGTTCAAGAGCAAACTCCTTCGAGTCCTTCATTCCTACAAACCACAAACCAGCCAAAAATTCCGGTCACCCACCTCCTGACTCGGCTGAAATTCAGCACAACAAGACCGAACCGGGTGATGACTCGGAAGTTATACCGATACACTGAGGGAAGTCATTTTGGTGGGGCCAACCATCCTGGTTGAGCAGCTGGAATTTGGCCTCGACGTCAGCCCAGACGTTGACGCCGGAGTTGGCTCCCCTGTTGATGAACCGGAGCCCGTTTATCGCCTTCCGTGCGCTGCACTGTGCCCGGTCGAGCTCGGCCCGCTGCCGGCGCAGCGCACGGCGGCCATAACCGCGTAGTTCGGGGAGCCGGAGCCGCATACATGGCCCCATGTGCGTCGCATCTCCGCTTCAGCTCCTGCGAGAATTGTCTCAGCCGGTGGTTCGCTGGGCTCTGGCCCATTGCCGACCCTGGCGACGTGGCCTCCGTTCCGCCATCTTCTCTCCCAAAGGTCGCCGGCTCCACGCTGCGTAGTACGATCGTGTCGTCGTGAAAATCTAGCGTCACCTCAATGTATTCTTCCTCCGTGTCCGACCCACTTCCCGACCTCACCGGTCTGCTGCCGCCTCCGCTTGCAGCCGAAGTCCTCCGGTTTTCGTGCCCATCATCCATTATCATCTTACTTGGCATCTATACCGATCTTGATCACAATCAGTTGAGAAATCTTCTTTGTCGAATCAAACTCTCTTCAAAACAATGCTGGTCGGCGCATAGAAGAATGACGGTAATTCGATTTTTATGCTTGCCAGGTAGAAGAGAGTGAGAATTTCAAGCATATCAGGAAATATTCAACGCTAGAGAGAAGAGAATGATGCTCGTATCGTATATCCGCCACCCTCCCTTTTTAAATTTGAACAAATTATAAAAAACCATAACCCTATTTATTCTGTCTTTTTTTCTTTCTTCCCAAAGTGGTTGGAAGATGAATTCTGCAACTTACTTGTTCCTAGGTTGCCGTGTGGAGATGGCTTTCGTTAAATACATCCAGGGATGGTCTCCCTACTCTCTCTCTCTCTCTCTCTCTCTCTCTCTATATATATATATATATATATATATATATATATATATATATATATATATATATATATATATATATATATAATGAGAGCATTATTGCGTGCCAACCATCAAAAACAGATACACTGAGGCTCTTGTACACCCCTCGTTTACGGGTGCAAAAGCTTTCCTGTTTCGGATTTCCATGTAGTTCTGTTAGGATGCTTTTCTTGACAGTTTTTGCTTGCGAGGAGAGTTGGTAGGGTGCTCAATCAAGTTCGACAATTACCCGTACTGCTATATATTCGTTCATTCTTACTCTCTCAAACATCTCTCTCCCCCCCCTCCACTTATGGCACATGCGCACGCGCACACATGCACACGCGCACACATGCACATGCACACACACACACACACACACATATATATATATATATATATATATATATATATATATAGAGAGATAGAGAGAGAGAGAGAGAGAGAGAGAGAGAGAGAGAGAGAGAGAGAGAGAGAGAGAGAGAGAGAGAGAGAAAGAGAGAGAGAGAGAGTAGCCATTTCCAGAAACGAACGTTGAGAGTGTAGCAATTTTCATTCTCTCTATAGTTTTCCTTTGTGGAGTATGAATATAATATGATTATTCTTATTATTTTACAAAATACTTTTTATAATTTTTAAATTATTCTGATGTGCTTGAAAATCAATGGAGAGAGAGGCATGAGTGTGATTCTGTGAATGGTTTAAGTCTAGGGGATGATCCAACTAAACAACTTTCCGTAAATCTGAAATCCAAGCCCAGATAGCACATAACAATATCTTGTAAATGGATCAGGATATGATTCAGTACACATAAAAAGGCCAAAAAATATTAAAAGGTGAAACCAAAACCAAATCAGCATCAAGACAGTGTGGTTATAGTTTCGGAACTGTCGGTAAATAATATTAAAAATATTAAAATTTAAAAAATCTTTAAAAATTTACTATCCAAACTACCAGTTTCGGTTTCATGAAAGGTAAAACCAGAACCAAACTGGGTGGTCCTTAGTTTCAATCCTGTTCCAGTTTCCATGGGTTCCAGGCCTAATTTAGTTCGGGTTGAAACAGCAGGTCGGTTAATTTGGAACCATTCATGCCTAGACACATGGAGCAACGTCCCACCTATTGACAAGACTAATTGGACATGGAGCTTACCGAATATAAAGTTTCTCAAAATCTAGTTCTGCTTTTTTCATAGTTTCGATAGGATCCGGTATATTAGTGCTGGTACGATTATATCTTATTTATGTAATAATATATTTATGTTTAAATATGTATAAATATGTAGAAGAATACTGAGCGAATGTCTTGTCTATTTGTATTGTTTTTAATATAGCAGTCAGCGTAATCCTCTTCTTGTGCCCAATCTCGAGCCTGAACTGTACTGTAGAAGCCTTGCACATGTAAAGTTTAGGCATCGTTTCAACTAGACATGTCCGGTTTCAGTTTGCTTGGAACTAGAACCGAACTGTCCCAGGACCAGTTTTAGTTTCGCAACGGTTCTGATTTCAATTTTCAAACTGTTCTGAAACCGCTGGTATGGTTAAATTTGTTTTTGAAAAGCAAAGAAAGTGTGTTTCTAAGAGACGAACTCTCCATCAAGTTGGTTCTGATTCTCGGCCGGTTACCACTGGTTTCACAGGCAGTGAAGTTCAGATCGAACCACCGAGCCAGTTCCAAACCAGCCATGTAGTTTCACTGGTTTCACAGGCAGTGAAGTTCAGATCGAACCACCGAGCCAGTTCCAAACCAGCCATGTAGTTTCACTGGTTTCACAGGCCGTGCAGTTCAGATCGAACCACCGAGCCAGTTCCAAACCAGCCATGTAGTTTCAACTGTCTCTCCTTAACCAACTGCAAGGAACTTATAATATTATATCTTGATAGTTTAGCGTTTGCCAATTTTTAAACTGCAGTCCTGAAAAGTCACACTTTTGCTTGGCTGCTGGGAGTACCTTACAGTTCCATGCTTGTAGCAGTGAGTTAATTAAAAAACAGTTTAAGTGGAAACAGTGTTTTCTCCTTTCTCTCTCTCTCTCTCTTTATATATATATATATATGTGTGTGTGTGTATGTGCATTGTGTTTTCTCTTCTCTCTCTCTATATATCTGTAGGATATGCTTTCCGCCTGGCTATTCCAATCTTGCCCCTCTTTCTCCTTGCTAGAGCGGGCCATGATGGGGGAGGAGAGGGGTATGGGGCCATACTCTCTATGATTGGGCAAAAGAACCTGACCTAGTTTTTGGCATTCTTTATATATATATATATATATAGAATCATGCCTATTATTGCCACTTGTTCATTCGTTGTTTTTGGGTGGTTTAAGTGTAATAAAAATATCCTTCATACTTTGTCAAAGCTTCTTAAAAATTTTGAATTTGCTATCAAAAGCAATAGATAGGATCCAATCATTATATATATATATATATATATATATATATATATATATATATATATATATATATATATATATATATAAAGAATGTAAAAAACTAGCTCACTTTATACTTTTCAAAGGCCGGTTAAAGAACCGATAGAATTTTGTGCTGGTTGTCGGCTACCTAATGCATTGTACAAGCCCCGTCTCGCACTATCTGGTTTCTTACATGGATTCTAACACATTATTGGGTTTAATCTTGTGCCACATTAACATTTAATTCTAAAAACAAGATCAAAGTCGCTATCTTCGGTTAAACTAGATGTAGTTAGGATTATAACAAGGCATCATCAAGCTAAACTCCTCTTAGCTCAAACCATCAAGAATCCAAAAGAAACATGTGGAAGAAGGTATGAAAAACTAGATTTTGAAAGTATTAAAAGAGGTAGAGGACGACCACAAAAGTGTTGAAAAGAAACAATAAAAAATAATCTACTTTATGTTGAATTAACTCCTAACATGATAGGACTATGTGGAAACAAAGAATCCATGTAGCCGACCACTCTAGTACGGGAGAAGGCTTAGTTGTTGTATTAAAAATACTCCCAACACCATCCTTTTTTTTCTCTCCT
Organism: Brasenia schreberi; assembly: GCA_036023115.1. Classification (NCBI taxonomy): domain Eukaryota; kingdom Viridiplantae; phylum Streptophyta; class Magnoliopsida; order Nymphaeales; family Cabombaceae; genus Brasenia; species Brasenia schreberi. Next base: position 1,631,177 of record JAYKKT010000081.1, read on the forward strand.
GCAAACTCACACCCCATGATTTGTTCTCCGTAGCTTGCCGTAACTAGGGGTAAGTAACATTCGGATTTAACCGAAAAAACGATTTAAACCGATCAGTTCCACTCGGTTTGTAGAGTTCGGGTTCAATTTTTATAATATTTTGGTTTTCAGTTCGGTTATGATTTCGTCGAATCCCGCAACGAACTAACCCAAAAACCAATTTGTTGTTAAATAAACTTATAACACGTCAATCCCTTGCGACCCGTGCTCTAGTTCTCCTTACCTGCCTGTCGCTATTCCTCTCTCCGCTCAAGTTTTGTAGCTTGCCCCCTCTTTGCTTCTCCGCTCAACTCTGGTAGCTGTCCCCTCTCCTCTCCTCTATCGTCGTCTCCCCACTGAACTTTGTCACTCTCTGCTTCTCGGCTTGTCCTCCATCTCTCTTGTGGCTTTTCCCTCCCCTCTCTTGCCATGATAGTATGCATCTAATTCCTTCATGTAACCATTCTTGTTGTATGGGGGACTTGTTCATGCAATCATTCTTATCATATAAAGGGCTTCTAATAAGGGGATCACCATCCTGCCTATAAACCCTAGTTGCATGGTTTTAAAAAAAATCATATCCACAATCGAAGCACATGCAAAAGAAAGCAAGCAAGAACAACGTTAGCACTTAGCGATAATAGACATTTCCCATTGAGATACCGACCGAGGAAAGCTGCAAATTATGGGTGTTTGCTATTTGGTTTTCATAGTTTATTAACATCATGTTTAAATCATGAAATCAGAGTTGTTTCGATAGCTTTTGGAAACAGACAATTCATTTTCTTTTGAAAATAAAAAAGATAGTGCTCCAAATGAAGTCATAGCAATATTTTGGAGACCAAATCAATGTCTCATAATTATGTATACTTCTCTTTTGCATAATGTTTGAGATGTTATAGTTCAAATAAATTATTATTAGTAGTGTGTGTGTATGTAAGTGAATTTTGTGACATATAGTAACATATAGATCAAACCAATAATCGAACCGAACCTTTGGTTCGGATTCAGTTTATTAAATTTCATCCAAATCGGTTTTCGGGTAACTCGGTTCGGTTTGTGCACCGAACCGACCTATGCACACCCCCTAGCGATAACCTTCTGCAACTTTCAACGACTATTTGTAGCCCCTTTTTAATACATTTCAGGTACTATCAATTTGTATGTCTTTCAGAAAGAAAAAATAGCCTAATCAAAGAACTAATGAATTAACATATCCTCAAAAGAATAACAACGTTTCTTGTCGAATCGAAAAAGAAAATCTATTGCATTTGAGGTTAGTTGGTTGATTAGAGATGAAAAAAGACACAGTATTGTAAGTTCCTTCTTGATCTTATTCTTTCTCATATTCATCTTCGCTCAGTCGCATAATCGGAGGTAGAGATATGACAAAGCTGCATCTCCCCATCTAGAGAGATGTAGTTCCTTTCTCATATGAAGAGATGTGACTCTGCCATGTCTCTCTACATGAGAAGATACGGTTTTGCTGCACTTTTACCCTGCTCTTGAGGATTTATAGTTGCCAAACATACGGCATCAAATAGGCTGAATCTACGAATATACCTTTAAAAAATACAAAATATCTCTTCCAATCAAGCGCTTAAACCTCCTTTCTCTTCTTTCTCTTCAAGGGGAGAAGGTGACTAACCTCTTGTGGAGTCGGCTGGTGCATCGTCTGAATTGGATTCAAGCGCAACAACCAGAGTACGAAAAAGAGTGCTCACAGCAGAGGAGATATTGAAAGGCAAGTGACGTATGAGTAGTACGAAAATGTTTAAAAATATTCATTAGCTTACTTGCCAGTGTTCTAATATTTCAAGAACCAATACCAATCTTATTATCTAAGACTAGCTTACTTATCCTTCATGTTCATTCATATTGAAAATGTGGAGACCCTTTATTTAATTTATTCACTACATTCGAGCGGCAATGTGGAGGGAGTAACATTCGAGCGGCAATGCGGAGACCCTTTATATTGACTCTTGCTTACTTTTTATTCCATTCTGACTCTGCAACGTATCGCTAGGCGGGGACGCCCCAAAGCAATCTTGATAATTTGTGTAATCTATATAAAAGTACGACAAAGTTCTACGATGGCTGTCGGAGGAAGACTACTAACCTTACTCCTTTATCCGGGCTTGGTACCGGCCATTAAGGGTGATCCGGGTGAAGTTTCTCTCTTCACTAAGTTCTGCTATGGAGTCAGGTTGGAACTTACATCCGTGAATGTGGTGTATGTTAAATGTGCCGCCGAGCACTTGCGAATGACTGAAGAATATGGAGAAGGAAACTTGATCACGCAGAGTGAAGGGTTTCTCAGAAAAGTTTTCTCTAGTTGGAAGGACACTATAGAAGCGCTTGAAACATGTGAGGAAGTCCTCCCTCATGCTGAAGAACTCCATATTGCTACCAGATGCATCAACTCTTTAGCCAAGAAAGCTTGTAGCGACCTGAACTTGTTTGGCTGGCCCATGGGAGGACAGAGAACTCTGCAGAGTCCTGGTGGTAGTGTTCTGTGGAATGGAATTGGCACTGGAGCCAAGCAAAACACATTGATGACTTCAGGTTGGTGGTATGAAGACTTGGTAGTTCTGAAATTTCCTCTCTTGAAAAGGTTGATTTTGGCAATGGATTCTAAAGGAATGGGTGTCTGACTTTTTATGCAAATTATCATCTGCCTGGATTGCAGACTCTCTTCCAATCTGGAAAAGAACAGTCGCATTTCTTCTTCCCAATCCGAGACTGAACAAAGGACTTTGCTCGAAGAGATTGTTGGTTTGTTGCCCATGCAGAAAGGGGTCACGTCAACCAAGTTCCTTCTTGGGATGCTTCGTACTGCAAGTGTCCTGCATGCAAGCTCGTCCTGCAGAGACAACTTGGAGAAAAGAGTGGAGTTGCAGTTGGGCCAGGCATGCCTGGAAGATCTTCTGCTCCCCAACTTAGCTTGCTCTGTTGAAACTCTTTATGATATTGATTGTGTACACAGAATTCTAGACCATTTCTTTGTGTATGATCAAGCTTCTTTGGCTGCCAGCCCTTGCTTGGCTGATGAAGGGCAGTTTGTTGACTCGCCTTCACCGTCACCGATTACAATGGTGGCTGGGCTGGTTGATGGGTTCCTTGAAGAAATTGCACCAGATATTAATCTGAAGTTTAACAAATTTCAGGCACTAGCAGCAATGATTCCGGACTATGCTAGAACCCTTGACTATGGAATTTACCGTGCCATTGACATATACTTGAAGGTAAGTTGTTGCAGATTTTCCACGTTGCTTACTTCAATTTGCATATAATTGAGGCAATAAGTGAAATATTGTAGAGCTGTCAGTTGCTTTCTTCATTCTATAAAATAGAATTGCAGAGCACTGAAGCTTTGTTTACTATGCATTAAAAAGGTCTGCTCTAGTCTATGATGATTGGAATCCTACATCATATTTCAGCAGGCTTTATGCATTAATAAATATGCACAACTGGAATCAGCTGAAACCTTATGATTCCACGTGTTCTGTTGGATCACGAAAATCCAATTTAGGTTGCCAATCATCGATGATCACTGAATATATACTTCTCTTTCCCCGCCAAAAAGGTCCAACTCTTTTAGGTTCCAGCCATGATTCCATACTTGTTCTTGTAAGGAACTTCACATAGCATATGGATAAGAGTATATCCATAGGAATTGGGAGGCATCCCACTGTTAAGTGTAACTAGTGCTAAGTGTGACAAGTCTCTTATTTATGTTGATTAGGGTCGTGTTTTGTAAAAAATGCAAGGACTTAATGTCATTTTTAACTTCTTAAGTGAAATTAGTTGTCAAGTGTAATTACTGTTAATTGTAGTTAAGAGTCATATTAGCCATAATTCTCCAAGTTTTGTTGTTTTGGTGATTGAGTCAGGCTTTCGACAGTCAGCATAAAGCATAAAACTTTGACAGATTCTCACCATGGATTCTTCTGAAATTTATGATAATTTTGTTGTGTTTTCTTCTTGTGGTGGTTATAGTAGATTTTAGAAGAAATTCACCAGAAAGGGAGCAGTTGTGTAGGCTCATGAACTGCCAGAAGCTGTCTCTAGAGGCAAGCACCCACGCTTCCCAGAACGAAAGGTTGCCTCTGAGAGTCGTCGTCCAGGTACTGTTCTTCGAGCAGCTACGTCTCCGGACCTCCATTGCAGGTTGGTTCTTCGTGTCGGATAACACGGACAACAGCCAGAAGGCACTGCATGACTCCCTCGACGTCGCACAAAGGAGCGAAGGAGGGGCCATCTCTGCTGCTGCTGCTGCAGCAGCATCTGCACATCACCACCATCACCAGAACCAGCAGATGGTTGCCGCCAAGGATAATAATCAAAACAATCTCAGGATCGGAATCGACGAGATGAAGATGCGGGTCTGCGAGCTAGAGAACATGGGCATGAAGCAAGAGATTGAGAAGATTGGGTGGCCAAAGAGCTCTTGGAGCATTTTCTCCAGGAAGCGTGGCTTCAGCCTCAAGTTTGCAATCCAAAAGATGTTGCTACTGGTGTCGCCAATCAAGATCATCCACCTAATGGCACACCTTGATTCGTTTTGCCCCGGCTTGCTTTGATCAAATGTTACAATTTTTTTTTCTTGTTACGTTGATTCTCCTAATTGTTCGATCCAAACCATTCTTTGTATTGTTTGACTTTCTTTTTTGTCATGGTTGGTAGGGAGGAGTAGAAACGTTTTCTCATGTATAAAAAATCATGTCAATAAAGAGAGAGATATAGTCAAGAAAATGACCCAGTTAAACAATCTGCATCCAACTTGATTGATTTTCATTCCAAAAGGACTTGAAACAGATTTTTAGCCTCGTTTCTACTCAAACTTAGGAAGGGCTTTAGCAAGCCTTCGGCTCCTCCATCGTGACCATCTTCTGTGAGAGACTTACCTAAAGATTCTCAGGGATCTATCACTCGGCTAATTATGAAGCAACTCGACATTCTTTTGAAAGAGCAGAGGTTAACACACTCTGACATGCTCAAACCTGAATGAGTCGTAGCAATATGATCACTTTGCTATTCAAAGTGTTTCCCCTAAGCAGAATGTTCATGGGGCGGGACGAGGAAGATAGCCATCCTACGGCGACCCACCCCGTGTGTTGTTTAAAAGTTACAACAACATTAGAATAGAAGCACCAAGTTTCTCAATGAAAGCAGGCTGCATGTTAATACACTCACATCATAATTGACCAAGACATAATGTTGCTTACAAGTTACAATTTGTATTTTTACATCAAGTATTATATTTATTTAATAGGTTATTGTCATGAACACTGTACACACTGTATCCGATGGCTTAGGTTTTATTATTGTGTAATATTGTTGAAGAGAGTGCAAATTAGTATTGCTGTTGTTCGTAGTTCTACTTTTCTTTTCCAATTGAAGTTGATGACAACACATCGTAAACATGATAAGTTCCGGAATCCTAATTAAGGGAAAATTTAGTTGCAGTAGATGGTACCGAATAAAAACCGTATTTGCTCATCTAGTTACATGAGCAAAACCTTTCGGATGGTGAATCAAAAATCTAATGGAACGGCTAGAATTGAGATAGAGATATACACTTACAATCGTCACTACAAGGGAGTGATGAGACTTGTCATCGTCTGCTCGACTTGAGAGAGAGCAGTCCGTTGGTCGTCTTGTCCACCGAGCGCTAACGGAGAGAGCCGCACAACAACAGTTAGCAACGTTTTTCTTTTTTTTGCTCGTTACATATTTATAAACATAGACCTTAAAAATGAGTTCATGATTTAAAATCCGTGAAATAGGTCTACATAGCGAGTCTATCGGATGGGTCCTCGGGGCCACGAGATGTTAGTGTAATGCGATGTCAGATCAGCCCACACTATCTCCATGGGAAATAGTTCATGAATTGACATCCCTATCTCCATGCATGCCGTGAGGAGGAACGCCCACACTCATCATTTTACTTAAATGGTCAAGCTGAACGAATGCATTCGTTTCGAATTTTTCCGTGCATTTGAAGGAGGCTATTTACGATGAAATCTTGATTTTCCTACTCTTGTAAAAGTCATGTTAGCTTGCAGAGCGAAGAAGCTCATGGGCATTGTGATAGCTCACCGTTATACTAAAATCTGTATTACAATCCACAGATATATATATATATATATATATATATATATATATATATATATATATATATATATATATATATATATATATATATATTACATGTTCGTACGTATGAAGTTGAAAATCTTCATCCCAAATTATATATTGAAAGACATTATGCATTTATGACTGTGTCTCTCTTTTCTTGATATATATATATATATATAGGAGAGGTTAAACACCATCTCATATCATACTCTAATATGCATCATCCAGTTAGCGATACAGATTGAGTTTTTCATCATTATTAATACGAGATTTGGGGCTATTTAATGCACATTAATGTTACTTGGGATGAGTATTTTGATAATCACTCTCTGTACGGACGATAATGACGATCAAGTAATGTCTGGCATGGGAGGTTGTCGAGCAGCTCTCCTCTCTCTCTCCATATTGGGTCTAGGTTTTGTACAGTGCATTATAAATATGTTTTATGGGTATTGCATCCATAGGCTATGGGGTTGTAGTGGGGTAAACCTTGGGTCTAGGTCTTGAAAATGCTCCCAAACAAGAAAACTGGGTCCGGTCTGGTCGATCTGCTTTTAACTTGGACCAAAAGTGACCAAACCCATTGATCCCATTTACCAATCTCACATAAAGGGAATCATAAGCAAACACTGAAAATCAAAATGCACAACCAATATGAATACTAGGGGATCAGGCAGGCGTCATGGCTTTCTCTTTTGTTTGAACTATGAAACTTCTCTACATGAAATATTTGTGCAGCAAACAGCAACAGCAGATTATGTAAGCATGTCAGTTAACCTCCAGCAGATTATGTAAGCATGTCAGTTAACCTCCGTTCTTGAGAGAGAATTTCAAAGTGATCCTGTTGGGTCCGGCTCGGAAGTAGGGGTGTTCATTGGGTGGGGATACCCCGCTCCCGTGGGGTCTGGTCCCAAATGGGGTGGATTCAGGGCCCCATTTCACAGTTCAGGGCTGGGTCCGAGGGGAGTGGAGACTTTCTCTTTTGTTTGAACTATGAAACTTCTCTACATGAAATATTTGTGTAGCAACAGCAGATTATGTAAGCATGTCAGTTAACCTCCGTTCTTGAGAGAGAATTTCAAAGTGATCCTATTGGGTCAGACTCGGAAGTAGGGGTGTTCATTGGGTGGGGATACCCCGCTCCCGTGGGGTTTGGTCCCAAATGGGGTGGATTCGGGGCCCCATTTCACAGTTCAGGGCTGGGTCCGAGGGGAGTGGAGACGATCTCCGTAAGGATCGAGGCGGGAAAAACATCAAACGAATGAAGGATGTTGAAAACAAATTTCTGTGTTTAAAACATAAATGAATGCATTTTGTTCGAAATTAAAAGACTAATCACAACAATTTTGAAGTAAATGACCGAAGGAAATGAATTGAAATATATTTATAGCTTAAGTATAGAGGGGATTGGAATATATAAGAGAGTATATCGTATAGAGAGGTAGGAGAAACTTGAAATCAAACATGTAATAAGTGTGAATGTAAATGAATGAAATGGACAACATTACTAGCTATTACATCATGGGGGGAGACAATTGCTCCATTAATACAACCCCTTATGATTACTATATGCCCATCTCTTTTACTCTCAACACACTTTGTTTTAAATATCAAAATTATCCTTAATATAAATACTCTCTCTCATCTCTCACCTAATTTGAACCAAGGTCTATCTCATTGGGTTTCTTTGCTCCGGCAACAGATATTTTATTTAGCTTTTTCACAATTGAACAATGCTTATTCTTATGAATCTCTCAAAGAAAAAGAAAAAGAACAACAATAGGAATCAAGAACAAAAGAAAAGGAAAATAAAATAAAATAAAAAAACATATGAAAAATAAGAAAATAAAAAAACAAGGTGAAATTCCTAACGATGAAGATGCCCCTAAGGTGTGTCTTTCGAACATAAAAGATGCACCCCAACCATGTCTCCTAATGAGAGAGATGTGGTCGAGGCATGTCTCTCTCATTGGAGAGACGTGCTTGTGTCACGCCTCTCTCATTGGAAACTTAACCTCATTTTTTTTTATTTTGATTCCTACTGAAAATAAAAATCAATACATCAAATAGATAAAAACAAAATACCCCACCAAATAATTGAAACCCTCTTCAAATCGCTTCTTTCTCTCTTTTTCTCATCATGTTCTTCTTCATCTTCTTTTTTCTTTTTAGATAAAATTTGAAGTACTATAAAATGGTGGATGATAAGAAGAAAACTTGGAGAGGGAGAAGGAGAAAGAGAAGAGGAAGAAATTTTCATATATCAAGATTATTTTCGGATTTTAGTAGGAGCAGAAATGGTGTGTGGATAGTAAAAAGAGTGTCTACCCATGAATTCTGTTATACTTTTTATAAGGTGATACAAAATGAGAAAGTAAAAAGTAAAAAGTAAAAAGTAAAAAATACTTTTCCTTTTTTCTTTTTGAATCTGGACCGTGAGGTTAAAAAGATAAATGATCCATATTTCATGAAGAGTCTAACGTTAATGGTTAAGCTTAGGGTTTCATAACCGCTGGTTCGTTTTGAACTGAAAACCAACAAAATGAGAAAAGACATACAAATGGATGAGGAATTGGCAGCTTGAACTGGTTCCATGTAAGGAAGAAGCACAACCGGAATAGTAGAGATCCCTGGGGTCTCTTGGTTCACTTTCATGTTCTGGTTCCAATTTTGTTACTTGGTTCTATTTCAAACTGTCGGGCCGGTTCCGAGCTGGCCCTGACTTTAAATGCAACACTAAGATAGTTCCTTATCATTTGATCCAATTGGCAAACCCCTTCACCCTCCCGGGCGACCGTCATACTTGTGCATTGACTCCTCAAGTTGACCAATTATGCATCAAAGGTTGTCAGGTTTGAGCTCCAAATCAACAATCAGTGGACGATGAATTGTTAAACCTAAAACCGGAACTGAAACCAAACTGGCTCCCATTCAATAACAAGTCTAGTTCTATGCTGGTCCTGGTTTCATTTGAAACTTTCATGAAACAAAGGTGAGATTTTGAAGCCAGAATAGAATGGGAACAAACCGAACTGTGGAGGTCCCCGGTTTTGGTTTTTGTTCTATTCTTGTTTAGGTTCTCCTCGTTTCAGTTGATAAGGCCGGTTCCGAGGCAGTTCAGGTCTAGTTTAACCCTCCGGGCCTGGCCAGGTCTAAACCGGCCACCTTTGCATATAAAGGAATCAGAAGGAAAGCCAGTTTCTCATTATGGAAGATGGCATGCTTCTCAATTTTTATTGAGACTTCTCAGACAGACGAGACATGATGCGATACCCAAAGTCAGGCTGCAGTCTTGAAGGTACCAACTTGTGGATATGGGAGCTCACAAAGCCAACTATTTTTATTAGATCTTATCTACTTCTATAATAGGACTCAATTTTTATTATTTCCGACTATTGTTATTGAGAATATTCCGATTGTTGAAAACTTTCATAAATCATTTCGACTGTTTCGATAATCAAAATAATAATAGTCACAATAGGGTTATTCCGGCCGTGAGAGCAGTCGGAGTATTTTTAAACAACCGGAATATATCAGCAGAAGCAACAGTCGTAATAAAAGTTAAGTTAAGAATCGTTCAGTTTCGACCCGTTCCGGCACATTCCATCTAAACTTCTGGATGAGCGGAGGCTGGGGTTGGGCCAGCCTGATTCAGAATGTTGATCTATCTAACATTAAAGTTAAGAAGTCTTCAGTAATATTTTGCATAGACAGATGAAATATGTGGATTAATTAGTATTCAACAGCTCGATCTGAATTCAACCCATCGACATTCCTGACTTTCATGTATGCAATACTTGCGTTTATACAAAGAATGCTTCCATTCTGTTCAAAGATGTTAGACGGGGCAAGAATGGGCATCACTATAACAAGCCTTTTTTGGATCTTCACCAAAATTATAATGGGTCCACACCTAAAACCAGTATCAGTACCAACTCAAGCAGTGGGGGACCCACCTTCACAGCAGGGTGAAGCATAGGCCTCATCTCAAATTAGAAAAGGGCCTCATCTCAAATTTGAAAAGTTCATCGTATATAAGGAAATATAATTGTTTTATAGATGTGAAATAATATTTTATTCTAAATATAATACTGAAATATAAGTATTTGTATTTTATGGACGTGAAATACAAGTAATTGAAACATGAGTATGTCTACAACAACAACAACAACTAAGCCTTTTCCCATACAAACACTAGTATGTCTCACTCAAAAAAAATTCCTATCTCGTTCGAAATACAAGTGTAACTCCAAAAAAAATTCTAAATTGGCCACTAAATTCAAGCTAATTTTAGTTATGGAACACGAGGGAGTATGATGACAACCAAGAATTGGTTTAGCTGGCTGCAATTTGAATAAAACTTGGTTTTCATTTTGATGCAGGTTTCAATGGTGGATGGCACTGTTGCAGCAGAGGCAATACTCAAATAGAACAATGCATAGCCATAAGAAAGATATGCATGCATTATTGCTCCTTTATTTAAAGTTTGTTCTTCTAAATCCTTTCTTTTCTCTTCGTCTGGTTGCTAGCGTTTTGTTTTTCTGCACAGTGATCTCGTGAACCCTACACACGTCTGCAGGCTTCCCATAAGTGAAGAGAACAAGAAGACGCCTCCCGTGACTCTCTCTGCGCTGCCAAAAGACAAAACCTTTCAGTACTGTGATAACGTACAAACTTTGCCTTTCATTTTCTCCCGTTTTTCTACCTTCGCCAGTTTGGCTCTGCTATAAAGTATCTCCACTAACTTTCTCCTTGGCTCCTTCGCCTTTTTTAAGAGCCACCAGAAGTTTTTTTTTTGGGGCAGGATGGATGCATTCGAAACTCTGTTTGTAGCTTATGAAAAGTTTCGCCATTCCCAACAAAAAATAGTTAATTCTTTAGGGGGAAGCAAGTTGACTTGCAATGGGGGTTGCACCTTGCCAACTCTCTTGAGTGGAGAAATGTGAGAGAGAGATCAACGTATAATCCATAAGAAGTTATAGTATACTTATTAGGTCTTGGGGAGAGAGATCTTTTAGTGATTGTTCCGGCAAGAAAACTTGGAAGACAAAAAAGCAAAGTTTATTTTCCGAAAAGCAGATGAAGAAGCAATTCTTCTTCATCTACCATTGGAGAAGGAACTCATGGCGTTGGCCTCCTTGTTGTAAAAAAAAGTATATTTAAACAAGAACTTTATATAGATACACACAGACGCATACACACAATAAGAGATAATCTGATCCTCAATGAAGTCCGAAAATTTTGAACCTCGTAAAAACTGAAAAAGATAAAGTCCATTGTTATTGTTTTAGCTCATCCGCAACTAAAAGCATCTCTTTCTTAATATATATATATATATATATATATATATATATAAGGGTGTTGACGCTGATCACTCATATTACTTTTTCAATACATCACTGTTATAATATTGTCTTTCTTTTAATTTTAAATACATTTACAACCTTCGAAATTATATGGATGGTGCTAAAAAACAATCATCGAGCGTAAGTGAATGCATCAATGATTCGATTTTTCTATATAGAGGTGTCTGTGTGTATGTTTCTAGGAAGTTGGATTATTTCATCATGAGATACGGAAGTAAAACACAAGTACTTTGGAGCCTCTAATGAGTTCAGCTTAAGGACTGATGTGATGGCCATGATAGTATGTATTCAACCGTCACTGAACTCCTTGTATCCAGCAAGAGACTCGCCATATTATAGAAATGCCTTGATTCTTAAACCAAGTTATTGCAAAATCTGGGTGAACATTAATGCTCGCTTCTCTCTCTCTCTCTAACTGCATATATATATATATATATATATATATATATATATATATATATATATATATATATATATATAGATAGATAGATAGATAGATAGATAGATAGATAGATAGATAGATACAGCATGCACTAATGTTCACCAAGATTTTATAATAACTTGGTGATCAAACCAAGATATATATATATATATATACACATATATATATATATATATATATATATATATATATATATATATATATATATATATATATATATATATATACACATATATGTATATATTCAATGCTCAATGGCTTGTTTTGCATAGTTTTACCATTTTAACCCCTTCATCACCTTCTATTACTATTCAACTTCTTCCATCAATCAAAATCATTGTCATCACGGTCAAAACCACCTAAAAACCTAAATAAATCATAAAATCACACACATATATATAACTTTCAGGTGGTTTTAATAATGACGTAGTAGTTTTGACTGATATAAAGTGGTTTTTTATAGTAAAAAAGTAGCATAAGGTGAGTAAAGATAGCATCCAATAGTTGAAATGATAAAACCATGTGGAACGAGTTATTCAAGAGTATTAAGTATCAATCACTTTCCCCCTCTATATATAACAGTCATAGTTTTGACCATGAAAAATGGTTTCTTTTAATAAGAAAGTAAATAGTAGAAAGATGTAGAATATTGAGTATTAAGTACCTATTGCTTCTCTCCTCCTTCCTCTCTATATCTCTCTCTCCTATACGTATGTGCACGTGCTTGTGTGAAAAATGCCATCCTTCTTTCTAACGTATCATAGTACACGATTTCCTGTGATACAGGTGTCATCGAGTTTATCGTCTAGGATGCACTGGGAATGGTTGTGTTCTACCTCACCTCGAAGAAGGTTCCTTGACACTAAGAAATGCACGAAAACCAATGACACTGGCCACCGAAAGTGGGTTGCAAGAGGTCGCCGGAGGCCAGCATCGACCCAAGGCTTTTATCATCACAAACAATAATAAGTAAAATAGCGCGCACACGGAGCGTCAGCTCGACGGCAGGCACTCTAGGTGAGAAGTTCGACTTTCAGCGGGTGAGACTGAAGCTTCCAGCCTATGGTTCTTTCTGGATCAAGACCCCTCTAAGTTGAGTTTCTTTTAAGAGCCATTGGCCAATCGGGCATGACATTAAGATAATTCAGTAGAATGTAGCAAAGAAAGAGTTCCACATGAGCCATTTTAGAAGGCCTACCCCCACAGAACTAATAAGAATGTTCTTATTCATTACTTCGAGAAAGAAGATGCATTCAGAGAGAGGGTAGCTCAATGGCCAGTTACTTAGATGCTGTTTGTGCCGTTGGAGTTCAATTCCTCGAGGGTGCTAGGTTTAGGCCTCTCACCCTCTGGTCTCTCGCTGCTCCGAAAAAAAAAGAAGAAGAAGAAGATGATGATGTAATCAAGCAGTTTGGTGACTTGAACGAGATGAAAGATCCAATCAATCCCAACGTGTGGAAAGTTAGCTTTGAAGACGGAGAGAAATTTTTAAATTTTCATCTCTAAGGCAAGATAGTGTTAGGACAATTAAGTTTAGAGTAGAAAAGCAAAAGGTATATATATATATATACACTTTTTTTTGCATGTATACTTAATTCATGTATTTTTTGTTTTAAACTCAATCATCCATTGTCTAAAATAGATGGTTAAAATTTCAAGGATTATCAAATGTATAAAGGAGGAAGTATGTTAGACTATATATAAATATATATATATATATATATATATATATATATATATATATATAGAGAGAGAGAGAGAGAGAGAGAGAGAGAGAGATTAGATCTTGCCCATCCATTGCTTTTAGGTGGCATACCTATAATAAGAATATCTTTCATACTTTCTAAAAACCTTTTTAAAAATTTTAATTAGGTGGGCAAGCAGAAGTGGATCTGATTTTCTTATATATGAGAAAATGAAAGATGCTAATGCCAACTTTGTTAGATGATTTCCATCGACCATGCAAGATCAATAGTATTTAATGCGATATGGGATGAGAAACTTCATCACGGACACACGAACTGTGGTAATAGTCTGTATAGCAAACAGCTCCCACTCTCATATATGTATATATATATAAATAATATAATATATTAAAAAACCCAAAAAGAAGAAGCAAGTGAATCTCTTTTGCCGAGATCTTCTTTATCGTCTCCCTCACCCTTATTAAGGAACACGCACACTTACATATAGAATTGTACAATCATATGAAAGCGACATTGCAATAAGATGCTCCATATCTGGAATCTTTTCTTATAAATAAAATACTGATGACATATTTTCTTGTAGATGATTTTTCAATTAAGTTATTGATAGTAATTGCTTAAAATATTGGCAAAAGAATTACCCAAGATGAATCCATAACACGATGGTTGAAGTACAACAATGGTGCTTCGTAACTCCATTTCCCAATTTCCGGCCCTACAACTTATGGACGTTCATCTGGCATCGAGATTGTTGGTTCGGACCATGCTCGACCGTCATCAACCACACATCGGTTATACGTGCATGTGAGCTCGCTAACATGTGGCCATGGGCATTTGCCCCTACTGCATGCGGGTCCATGGCTGCATGGTCTGTCAGGCTGGTCATGCTTGAGGGTTTCCCTGGTTGTCAATTTTTCAAAATCTACATGCACGCACTACCTTCTAAACCCCCCTTTCTTTATATATTTATATATAGATATATAGAGAAAGATATTTTTATACAATACACTTAAGTGTTAGCAAATTCAAACAAATATAAACTACCACTAAAGATGAATACTTGAGATTTGCTTGGACTTCCTAATATCTAAGTGTGATAGCTTATATCATGCTCTCTCTCTCTCTCTCTATATATATATATATATAACTTATATTAGCTGTTATTGTTATCCTTAATCCAATCTAAGTAGATTATTGAAACAAGGCATATATATGTGTATGTATGTATATATATAAGGTTTGTGAAAGCAATTTACTTTATTGGACTAATGAGAGCAGCTATATATATAAGTTATATATATATATATATAAGTTACATTAGTTGTTATCCTTAATCCAATCTAAGTAGGCATATATATATATATATATATATAAGAAAACTTTATGCAAGTTGTTCTCCTTAATCCAATCTAAGTAGATTGTTGAAACAAAGACTATATATAAACCTTAAAAGCATTGTTTTTGGTAAAAGAAAAAAGAAAACTTCTTTTTGGAGACATGTTTAAATATGCTTCCAGCATCTTTAAAAGTGTCTATGAACTCTATCTGCTGAAGTTGGATGGAATAGTATCAACCACTACAAACTATACAAATAACCAGAACATACCACCATACCACTCTATTTCTCTCTCTGTATATATATTATATTTATATAGGGAGAGAGAACACACAAATTCTAAGTATGCTTAAACACATTCAGCATTCAATTGATTTTAATGATACAGATTTGAATTTGAAAATAGTATTAAATGATAGTATCTACATACTAATCTCTCTCTCTCTCTCTCTCTCTCTCTATATATATATATATATATATATCCCTTTTCCAATTCCCTGCCACAGTGCCATCCACCTACGTGGTTTTCCCTATATATAAACACGCATGTGACTACGGCGATGACAATCGCAAAGAAAATTAATTATCTAGTTTCTCCGAATAATAATAATGATATTAAAGGGATTTAAGACAAAGATTGCATGTGACGTTATCCAGGGTTGATAAAAAGGGCACTTTAGTACTTTTCTTATGTAATTCTATATTTAATCCATGAAGATTGCTAAGATGACTGAGAAGTGCCAACCGTTCCTTAAAACTTGTCATCCTCCCTCATGCGGAGCATTCTCAGTCCCTCTCCCCATCTCTCACCAGCATGTCCAACACACCACCATTAGCGCCTTCCTCTACCACCGTCTCACTGCCACTAACACCACCACCACCATTGACGTCGCCGTCCTCCTTGCCGCCGGACCAGCAGAAGACATACCGCCTCACTGCATCCGGTATCTCCTATGCCAAGCCTACCACCCACCTCACCGCCCTCTTAACACACTGCACCACTCCCCTACCGCCTACGTTCATCCTCCGTAACATCTCCTTCACAGCTAACCCCGGCGAAGTCCTCGCCATCGTCGGGCCGAGCGGTGCCGGCAAGTCGACTTTGCTCGACATCCTCTCAGCACGTACCGCCCCAACCGCCGGCTCCCTCCTCCTCAATTCCGCGCCTCTCCACCCTCGGAGCTACCGCCGTCTGTGCGCCTATGTACCGCAGCACGACGCGTCGCTGCCGCTTCTCACCGTCGCCGAGACCTTTACTTACGCCGCTTGTCTCCTCTTCCCGCACCGTGACCGCCACCAACTCAGCTCACTCATCTTCTCTCTCTTAGCGGAGCTCCGCCTCTCGCACCTCGCTGACGAGCGCCTTGCCTCCGGTCTCTCCGGCGGAGAGAGGAGGCGTGTCTCCATCGGCCTGAGTCTTCTCCACGACCCTGCCGTGCTTCTCCTCGACGAGCCCACGTCTGGTCTCGATAGCGCTTCCGCTCATCACGTCCTTCTCACCTTGAGCGCCACCGCCGCCTACCGCCGACGTACCGTCATTCTCTCCATCCACCAGCCAAGCTATCGCATTCTTGCTACTATCCACTCTCTTCTTCTCCTCTCTAAAGGAAGAGTGGTTCACCATGGTGATCTCTCTTCGCTCCAACTCTTTCTTCTTTCAAAAGGCTTCACTCTCCCCCCTCAACTCAATGCATTGGAGTACGCAATGGAAGTACTTAACCAGCTTCCTTTACCTGAAGAGGAAGACTCTCTCTCTTCAGTATCTTCAAAAAAAGACTCTCTCAACGTCTGTTCCGTTGGGTATTCGAGTTCAAGGATAAATGAAATATCTACGCTATCGAAAAGGTTCTGCAAGATCGTTTACAGGACGAAGCAATTGCTTTTGGCTAACACCATCGAGGCCATCGGTGTGGGAATCCTTTTGGGAACGATTTATATCAACATTGGTTTCGATAAGAAAGGGATCGAGAAGAGGCTGGGATTATTTGCATTCACTCTAACGTTTCTTCTCTCTGCGACGACGGAGACGTTGCCGATTTTCGTGGACGAGAGGCCCATCTTGCTGAGAGAGACAACTAGCGGTGTTTACAGAGTTTCTTCTCATCTTATGGCCAACACCATTGTCTTCCTTCCGTATTTGTTAGCGATCGCGTGTATGTACTCGGTCTCAGTCTATTTCTTAGTGGGTTTATGTGCTTCATGGCAGGCTTTTGCATACTTTGTGTTAGTCATATGGGTGGTGGTCTTGATGGCGAACTCATTCGTGCTGTTCTTGAGCTCGATCGCACCGAATTTCATCGCTGGCACGTCGTTGGTCACCGTCTGCCTGGCTGGATTCTTCCTGTTTTCCGGTTATTTCATTTCGAAAGATAGTATTCCAGCCTACTGGATCTTCATGCACTACTTCTCTCTTTACAAGTATGCGTTGGATGCGTTGCTGATCAATGAGTACTCTTGCTTGGCGAAGAGATGCTTCATAAGGTTTGAAGAGACGGACGTGTGTGTGGTGACGGGAAAGGACGTGTTGGAAGGGAGGGGGCTTCATGAGAGCCAGAGATGGACGAATATACAGGTGATGATAGGGTTCTTTGTGTTCTATCGTGTTCTTTGCTTCCTTGTTTTGAAGAGGAGGGCGTCTATATCAAAAAAATAATGTGAATTTTACGTATACTTCTTAGTACAGACTACATATATCTTTATATAAGTGTGTTTAATTTTCCTCCTTATTTATTTGATCTTCCCTGCTGTTGCTTGTTCTTAGTGCATGATACTTGTTCTGTTTTCTTCATTTTGTAAACTGTTCTTTTTCCTAGAATCAGCGAACTATTCCTTATTACTGATTCTTGTTTGTGCAAATCAGTCAGTCACGGGAGTTCATGTGAGTATGCCAGAATGAGTGCGTGCATGCTTGTGCAATTAGATTCGGTGTGTGTGTGTTGGGCGGAGAGGGGTGTGGGAATAGACCTAGCCGGTTCCGGTTCCACGAAAATCTGGAACTGCCTACAAATTAGCCGCTCCGGTTCCGGATCTATCAATTCAAGTCCAATTCTAGGTCTTGTATTATAACGGCTTGGTGTGATAGGTTTTTAATTTGACTTAGTTCTGATTTTATTTGAACAAAATAGACCGCAATTTAAAACGGTCGTTTCTGGTTTTGATTCAGTTCTCTAAAAAAGCAGAAGTGTAACTGAACCAAAGATATCTCTGGTTCAGGCTGGGTTTAAACTAGCCAGCTCTTGGCTGTGGATGGGGTTGGCAGGCTTCATCATCTGTCGATGGTAACGTGCGGCATCAACTCTTTGTACGATCTTGTCCATCGGTGGTGTCAAACCAAACGAGCCGTAAGCTTGTCTCCATCGGCTCGTAATATATATATACAACAATAGTGGTACAACAACAACAAACTAAGCCTTTTTCTCGTAATAGACGAAATCGGCTACATGGATTCTTTGTTATCATTGAGCACAATAAGCTATATCACTTTTATTGTTTCTTTTCACTTCGGCCTCTTTTAATACTTTCAAAATCTAATTTTTCATACATTCTTATATGTTCTTCTTTTGATCTTCTTTTTATATGTTCAAACCATCTTAAATGATATTCTCTTATTTTATCTTCTATTAGTGTCACTCTTAATTTGTTTCTAATAACCTCATTATATATACGGTCTTTTCTTAGTGTAAGGGATCACCCTTACATGGCGGGTCCTAAGCCCAGATAAATGAAGAGGGTTGCGTTGGCTTCCGATAACCACCTTAAAACTTTGTATGAACTTATTATAAATAAAAAATATTATGGATATAAAAAAGTAGTGGTATAATATTTAAATTGTATGAACTTATTAAATTATTTTTAGTGTTTGATTTTTAAGATCAATGACAAATATTTAAATTATTTTATATTTAATACATATGATCTATTAAATAAAAAATAAAAAATACAATGATACTTTTAATTCAAATCTTTAATTTATACAACATTATTCACTCAAAAATATTATGCATTTATCATTTTTCATATATACGTATCTATACATATCTATCTATCTATATATATATATATACAAGATTTTTTGTTTTTTCAATAAGAAGAATATTCGGAAAGAGCATTTATCTTTGTTTAATGAAAACGAATATATAAATAGGTTTTACAGATTAACGAGCTGTTTAATTATCAGTCTTGGCCTTTGCCTAGCTGACAGGCTGCCTCCTGTAAGCATGGCTTGTCCTCAGCGGCCAAACGACAGAAATGCATAAATAAAAGAGCCACGAACCCTGCGGGATTGTTGTGCAGGCTTGCATCCCTTTATCTGGCTCTCTTGTGTATTCAATACTTTATGCCATGAGAGAGAGAATGATCGTGCCTGTGGTCTGTGTGTTTGCTCGCGTGTGTGTTGTGTGAGAGAGAATGATGGTGCATGTGGTCTGTGTGTTTTGTGTGTGTGTGTGAGAGAGAGAGAGAGATTGTATTTATGTACATAAGCCGTATGTAGCTAGGTGAGTGGACGTATCACTGCCAGCAAAAAGCATACAGATCACCTCGTTCATTCCACGAAATTCGCCAAGAAAACGAGTTCTTTCTTTGGTCATTCTCATCGTTCAGAGAAAAAGAAACAAAACGAAGAAAGTAAAGCTGCAAGAAGGAAACGATAAAGCTCGTGTCTTACACTGCGCTGCTTTCTTCAGAATGCTTCCTGTGATTTTTGCATGCCACAATGAGGACACAACGAACGGACTGACCGTCAAGTTCTTTTATATGGATCGGATCTTGGATCTTATATATGGATCTTGGATCTCATTTCTACATACATTGGTCCTTCTGAATCCGCCTTTACCCTATTTACACTAATACATGTTGTGACATGAAACCATTATACTCCCATTTAAATATTGAGTACCTTCCTCACCTAATAAGATAATTGGTTAGCATTTTTGTTTATTTTAACTCGCTGTGATGGGCCCGAATCCCCATAACAAGAAGGCTAAGCAAAACAAACCAAGCCTACACAAGGTCACGAGTTTGATATGATAGTTGTAAATAGAACAAAGGATTTGTTGTATTCAGATAAGAGCATAAAGTTTGAAAGCTAATTTTGATTTACTTATATATTAATGACACGTTTATTCTTTGTATTGATTTAGATCAGGTTGATGTTATGAAGAAATTCATGTCTAACAAATATAAAAGTATTTAATATTTATTTAGGAATTAAAATAACTTGAGAAAGATATAGCATTACATGTGGCTTTGGCCTTCCCATCGCACCATGAACTGCAAAATCCATCAAGAGCAAAGGTATCACCATTCTTTTTTTTTGGGTAGTGAGCGATAACCATATTGAGTAATAATAATAATATTAATAGACCAAGGTGAAAGCAAAGAAAGATAATTCACATTGGTAAATTGTAAAATAGAGGTAAAAGGGGTTTCCTAACACTATAATGCATGCCCCCAACCGCTCTCACTACTTTGAAAATATGAAAATACGCAGTTTATATTATCACTATTAAATATATTTAAATTAATTAAACATTTTACTTCAATATTATCATAATTGCCCAGTCCGCTACGTGGCGGCCAGTGATTGGTGGTAGCTAGTGATTGTGACCAGCAAGTTGGTCACCATAAACCCAAGGTTTTCATGCGTCTCCCACGAGTTCAGAAGCGCTCTACGGAAAGCGCGAATATGGCGCAGGAACGACGGTCACCAGAGTTGCTTCGTCGCTTAGCGCGTGATCGTTTTGGAGTTTTGTTCTCAGGAATTGGAAGCCCGCGTTTTGGGTTCACGGGCGATCTTCTCTCTCTCTCTCTCACGTGAACCCAAGTGGGCTGGCGTAGCAACAAGCACCTTCTCTCTTCCTCAAAACAATGTTTTGACGAAGATAATAAGACAGAGAATCCGTTGTTCTTTTACAGCGACGGGACTTAAATAGAAACTGGACATATCTCGGAACACCTCCCTCTCTCTCTCTCTCTCTCTCTCTATATATATATATATATATATATATATATATATATATATATATATATATATAATCCGATCCGAGTATACGGCATCTTGTTAGCACGATCTCTTCTCATTCATTAAAGACGGTTGCACGAGTAGTAATTGAAGAGTATCCTAACATTTTTATCTATTATATATATATATATATATATATATATATATATATATATATATATATAGAGAGAGAGAGAGAGAGAGAGAGAGAGGGGGGGGGGGAGAGGAGAGGAGGAAATAGTGGTAAACCCGAGGGACTGGGCTAGACACTTCTTACCTATTTCGGAGTAGGGCTGAATGGCCCGGCCCAAGGATTCCATGCAGACTGGGCCAGTATATAGAGAGAGTGGGGAAGAGAATGGGAGATGCAAGATAATTTCTCATGTTAGACATTGCTTGATTGTTATTATTATTTTTTACTATCAATCGGATGTGCTATCTCATGTCATATTTAAGTGTCTAGCAACTCTTAGTTTCTCTCTCTCTCTCTCTCTCTCTATATATATATATATATATATATATATTGTGGAGGTAGTGGTTGAGAGTGGTAAACTCACAAATTTATTTAAATATTTTTATCATTTGATTAACATGATCAATAGTAAATATATGAATTAAAAGTACCATTATACTTTTGTTAATATCAATGTTAACAGTCCCATTTGATTGCTTGGAAAGGCTAAATTAGACATAACCGGTTCCTAACTGACCCAATGGTTCTAACCGAAACCAAATTGGTTCAACCTAGCGGTGAAACCAAAAACTAAAACCTGGGACCATCCAGTTCCGCTCCAGCATCATTTTTTCTAAAACCGGAACGAGAACCAATACGAAACCGATGGTTTCAAACTACCGATTCTGGTAAATTTTTAAATTTCTATAACTTTTAAAAAAATTAATAGAATCACTGGTTTTGAACAGTTCCATACTCAAACCAGAACCAACAGTTTGAGAAACATAACCAGAACGGGTCCCGATCCAAGTTCCGGGCTAACCGGAACTGAACATGTCTAAATCAAACCCTCATCCTAGCTGGAGTAATTCAAGGTGGGCTAAATTTCTTTATTTCTCCAATAGCAATTCATCATATCCGTCAACTCTTGTGTTCATTCTAAGTCTTTTTAGCTTACCAAAAACCAGCCCTCAGTGCAATCTATTGTATGGATTTTTTCCCACAATGTGAAGGTCAAATACTTTTGTACATCATATTCAATACATATGGTGTATTAAATGCATTTTTAGTTCAAATCTCCAACCGTCGATGATAACTGATCGACTGTGCAAATTATGTGAATTTAAGCATAAATGAGTATGCTACTCTCTCTCTCTCTCTATATATATATATATACATATATATATACACATACATATATATATATACATACATATATATATATACATACATATATATATATATACATACATATATATATATATATACATACATATATATATATATACATACATATATATATATATATATATATATATATATATATATATATATATATATATACACATATACATATATATAAAACCATGGATTATATATGTATGTGGGTAGATAGAAAGAGAAAGAGAGTGATTGGATTTTCTTGTGTTCATTCTAAGTCTTTTTAGCTTACCAAAAACCAGCCTTCAGTGCGATCTATTGTATGGATTTTTTCCCACAATGTGAAGGTCAAATACTTTCGTACATCATATTCAATACATATGGTGTATTAAATGCATTTTTAGTTCAAATCTCCACCCGTCGATGATAACTGATCGACTGTGCAAATTATGTGAATTTAAGCATAAATGAGTATGCTACTCTCTTTCTCTCTCTTTCTCTCTCTATACATATATATATATATACATACATATATATATATATATACATACATATATATATATACATACATATATACATATATATATATATATACATATATATATATATACATATATATATATATACATACATATATATGTATGTATACATATATATACATATACATATATATATACATAATATATATATATATGTATGTATACATATATATACATATACATATACATATATATATATATATACATATATATATAACCATGGATTATATATGTATGTGGGTAGATAGAAAGAGAAAGAGAGTGATTGGATTTTGTCCCATCTCACAACCCACCTGTCGTTGTTTGAGACATGAGTGAAATAAGATTATATATGTTATATTGTTTACCCGTATCTTGTTGAATGTGATAATTCAAACAATCAAAGATTTGCTAGCAAATGGCTTTCACTAGCCATGGCCAGTTCTAACCAGCCCGGCGGTTCCAACCAGAACCGTACTGGTCCAGGAACTGGCTGGACTTGGTACCAGTGAAACCAAAACTGGAACTCACCCAGTCCAGTTCCGGTTTCACCTTTTCCATAACCATAACCGGATCCAAATCGGGACCAGTGGTTCCAAACTGCCACTTTCGGTTTTTAAAAAAAAAAGAGTTAATTTATTTTATAGAATCAATGGTTCCAGGTGGTTTCGGACCCAAACAGGAACCGGCCCTAGGCGGGTTCAGTTATTGTTTTAGGTTCCAGGTTCCAACGGCTTGAGACCGACTGTTTCGGTTTACCCAAAACTGGACATGTCTAGCTTCTATTGACTTATACGTGGAAGTAGGTGTTATTGTATAGTGTGCTTCCTAAATGCTATCCCACAATCTTGTTTGCTTTAAATGTCTTATGTGTCTCATTAATTATCTATTTATAACTACTTAGACGCATGTGTACATATACGAAAAATTGAATTCTGCAACGGTTGACATATACACACTAATGCGCACCCTTTACATTTTGTTAGACATAAGTGTCATTTAAAAACTTTAAAGGTTTTCTTAAAAAGTGTAAAGGACATTTATGTCACACTCATGTACCACCAAAAGTAAAGAATGCAAATGAATATTCATGTGTATGGTCTAATCTCTCTCTTTCGAGTCTTAGCTACATAAGGGTGTGTGGTGCATAATCTTGTACCAACATTTCCACTGTCTAATCTTTGTTATCAACTATAGAGATTTTGATCAAATGTACTCTTATATTTGTACGCCTGCATTAAATGCAAAGTGATTCGAATTTTTATTGTTTACCACAAAGATCGGACGATGGAGATATTGATGCAAGATTATGCATGAAACACCATTATGCACCTAAGACACCCTCTAAGCCTTCTAGATACATAATGTCTTTTGGTGTATAAAACATCTACACTTTTTAGTATACATGGTGCATTAAATGTAATGTACAAAATTGCAATGGTATTTCTGATTCAAATATCTATTGTTGATCACAAAGATGGAACAATAGAGATGTTTATATAAGATTATGTACCAAAAGATACTATGCATTTAGGACTCTTTGTTTATATATATATATATATATATATATATATATATATATATATATATATATATATATAGAGAGAGAGAGAGAGAGAGAGAGAGAGAGAGAGAGAGAGAGAGAGAGAAAAGATGGATGATACAAACTCATATATGCAAACCGGATGAAAACTAGAATGACCATTGATTTCGGCCATCTAAGTTGATGTAGCCAACGGCTACTAACTGGGGTATATAAATCCTTGTTTCATGGATTTTGCTCCTTTCCCACAACTCTCTCTCCCACAACTCCAAACAAACCCTCCTTTATGTAGTTCCTTTTATTACCCATTTGCTATATTTATATCTTTCTTCCTACAATGGACGAAGAAATCTAGGTAATTTCCATTATTTGTAGCTTTTGTGATTGATTATTTTCTACCGTTAAGGTATTTTCTATTATTTTATAAATAAGTGGTATAAATCTTGTTTAAAATATTGATTTAATACACATTCAGATTTGTAAAACTAATTTGCAGTTTAGAAGATCATGTTTTAAATAAATTTTCATTTGGTGTATTTAAGAGCAGTTTTGATTGAAATAATTTCATGTTTGACATCATTATTTTGCTACCATTTCATGGTTGGTGGATCTATGCTAGTTTGGACCAAAATAGTTAATGCTTGAACCTATGTTACTATTATTTAGTGGTCTCTTAGTCACTACTAAACGAACATAATGTAGTGTGCTTTATTTTTTACATTAATATACATCAAAATATGGATGCACGTCAATGTTCTACAAGCAATAACATAGCACGGAGATTGGATAATATCATTTTCTTTGCAAGAATAAGAATGGTAATTAATGTCAATTGGATGAAGAGATCAAGGATCCAGATTTGAGTAGTGAAGAAGAATTTGAGTGTGATCCACTTAGTGATAAAGTACAATCAATTGGTGATAAAAGAAAGGCACCCATATATCAAAGTCTTACTCCTAGCATCCCTAAAGAGTATGTTTTCATTGTAGGTATGAAGTTTGATACATATGACAATGTGTATACTTTTTACAATATGTATACTAAGTTTGAGGACTTTAGTCTAAGAAATCATACTTCAAAAACGCAAAGGAGAATGGTGTTGGAGGTTGTTTATATGCAACTAAGAAGGATTTAAAAGCAAAAGAGTGGTGAAAAAATATCAAGAAATGGTTGCAAAGCAAGAATGGTTATTACATTTCGTTCAAATATCAAAAGATAGAAAGTTTAAGTACACCATATGGAACACAATCATATTTTGCATTCTCCATCCAAAATACACATACATAGATCATCAAAGTAGTTAGATAATGCACACAAGGAGTTGGCAGGCCTATGGAACAGATTTAGGCTAAGAACATACCAAATAATGAATGTCATGTCGTATGCGACAAATGGAATTCATAATGTTCCATTTGATGAAGTTAACGTTTATTATTATCTTCGAAAAGAAAGGGATTCTTATTTTGGAAAGGATTCTCAATTTGCGTTAAGGTTTTCAAAAAAAAACTTTGACAATACAGGCTTTTATTACACAATTCAAACAAATGAAAAGGTTGAAGTGGTTAATTGCTATCAGGTAGATGCTATTGCACATGAAGACTACTATTACTTTGGTGATGTTATTTCTACCTATAAGAAGAATAAATACTTAATGATGTTTGCTTTATATACTGGTATTAATCATCATAATCAATCAATTATTTTTTGATGTGCTTTACTTGGTGATAAAAAAAAATCATTTATTTGGTTGTTTAGTGAATGGTTGAAAGTAACGGATAACAAGCTTCTTGTTGCAATAATCACACATCAAGATCATACAATAAAAGTCATAATTCAAGAAGTATTTCTAAATACAATGCACCATTGTTATAAATGACATATACAACAAAATATTCCAAAGCATGCAAGCAACTTGTATAAACTTTATCCATTGCATAGTTTAATTTTTCAAAAAATATGAATAAATTTGAAGAAAGATGGCAACAGATGACTAAATTATTTCCTAAAATTATTGAAAACAAATGGTTAAATGATCTTTGGCTGGGCTTGTCATTATTCACCTGAAACATTCATGACAAGGATGTCCATGACCCAACATAGTGAGAGTATGAATAAAATGCTTAAGAAGCGGGTTACTACAAGAACTCTATTTCATCTATTTGTAAAACAAATCGAGCAAGCACTCAATAGGCACTTTATACTAGAGATATATTTACACCAGCTATATTTAGTAAATTTGAAGATTGAATTCAAAAAGCTTATTAGTTGTTATCTTATACTTTATCCTAGTGATGATGGCATCAAAAGATATTAAGTGATTCAATATTTACAATTTGGCAAAGAAAAAGAATATAATCATACATATACAAAGAGAAAGCAAGAAGTATCCAATTGTCCTTGTATTTTAATGATCCTTTTCAGGGATTGTAAGTTGTCACATGTTGAAAGTGTTCAAGGTTGAAAGAGTTCATCGATTGTGAGAGTATTATATTATAAAAAATGGACCAAAGAAGCAAAAGTAGGGTCAACCAATCCTTTTACAAATGTGCAAGCAACATTACCAGAGGGAAGTTCTAATAAGAAGTATGCCTTTTATTGAATTTCAATAAGTGATTCAATACAGCTTTAAGATATGAGGAGACTTACCATGAAGCAGTGGATGCCCTCTACAATTTAAACAATCCATTACAAAATAAGAATGAAGAAATAGATAAGAAAAAGATCAATTTAATAGTATTGACTTCAATATTGTTAATGACAACGAGGTTCACATTGATAATTTTAGAACTAATCCTGCAAGCAGTGGAGCAATGACAATAATATAATCTATAGATAATGATACAAATAATGAATTTCTTTTGTGTGATCGGCTGTCAGCTCGTACTAAGGGTTGTGGTAAAAGAATTGAATTGAGTATTAATGAAAGTAAACCAACTAGAATATGAAAAACAGTTCATAATTCATGCACATGCCCTTTTGGCTTAAAAAAATGCATGTTCTAAAATACATAGTTAACTATTTTCTTTCGTTATTATTAAACTTATTTCTTCTTGTTGTTGTTTGTTCTTTATATAAGAATGATTCGAAAAATATGATCCCTCATAAACCAATTAGAAGGTGTTATGCATGTGATGGTGCTGGTCATGATAGAAGAAATTGCAAAAAAATATTAAATATATGTAATTTTTGTTCTCTATAATACCTTTATATATATTTTTACATACATCTATCCCTTCACTTAACAAGTAGTTTAAAAGGGTAACCCTATATTAAGGGTATAATACCTTTATTTCTTTCTCACCCAGAAAATGAATAAGAGAGTTTGAGCAACATTAAGGGTAACCCTATATTACTTTCTATTTTCTTGTTGTGTAAGTTTACATTCCTTTTGTTACCATAATGGTTTCTCATTTCCATTTTATTCTCTATTGCAGGTAAATCGAAGAGATGTAGAAGATTGTACTAACAATTGCTTAGTGAAGAAAACAGAGTCAGATCAGAAAACGAAGTCTACTAATTCAGCTAAATCTCAATGTTCAAAGCTGTTAAAATATGTTCAACAGATTGTATCACTTTGAAGAACCGTGAAGCATATTGGTGCAGCTTAGTGTAGTTGATTTGTGCATAATAAAGGTGTAATATAATAGATCTCATGAGCTGAAAAGTCATACTGTAGGCAATAATTGGATTGATTTTGGATGTTATTAGGCTTGTTTTTTAACTATATTAGGTTTCGTTGTTATGGATATCTTTCCTTTTTATCACACAGAGAAAATCATTGAATCCACTCCCTTCGATATAAATTTGATTAAACCTTGTAAATTAGTTTGTATGATTTGTATGACAATTTCATAGGACTTTTGCTAAAGGAAAAAGATCAAGCATATACTTCCCTCTTTTTATTGAATCTCTTTGGTGAGATTTTGAATCGAGAGAGCTTTCAACTCCTTCTATAGCTCCATCTCTAACGTTTTTCTTGATGATATAGAATTAGCTACCAAGAAAGGTGATGAGTGTATGGAGCTTAACGGAAATCGTGCATGCTATGGAAGGCTAGGACACACATGAGTGAGGCGAGAATATGATGGATTTGAGGAAAGTATGGAATGCTACCATTCATCATGGTTCCGCCCCTTCCAAGAGTCACTCATTATATGCTTCATGCTTGAGCTTTTTATTATGAATTATGGTGTTTCTATTGTAAACCTTGGCACTATCCAGGTCAAGTTATACTTGGGATCTAATAGTATTTTAGCTCTTTTGCTTTGAATACTCAACTCATGATGTCAATTCTCATTCAATTATTAATGCTATACACACTTGAAAATTTTGCAAGAAGATATAGACCTTGGGTGTCTTTCACTAATATCATATGAACATCTCAAAGGTTGCTCATACTAGCTAATTCAAATTGGTTTCA
>JAYKKT010000081.1:1662500-1665000 GCA_036023115.1 Brasenia schreberi
CTTTCTCTTTCTAAATTGACAAGCTGGACTTGGCTAAGCAAACAAGCAAAATGACAAACCATTGCATCTAGGGGCGTCGATGATGCAAATTGGCATATAGTGTCCTCTAGGTCTCGTAACAAGGACTCTTATCTCGTTAGAAATTGCATTAGAATTCAGTATTCAATATTTGCATCTGAACCGGAATGACAATACATTGTTTATGTGCAAAAATACAAATCGTTAGATTATTCAAACCAGTTTTTAGAAATAAAAATCAGTGACTGAAAGCATACGATGTCAGTTATTTGATTAAGCAATAGCTCACCTGGCTACGGGGTCGACTTACAAGTTGATGGTCATGAGTTTGATACCCAAGGAAAGCTTCTGGCTTTGAACTCCCAATTCTACCAAGAAAAGGTCCACTAAGCTGGACTCAGTAAGTCACAGATCCGACACGTCGATAATAATGTGTCGAAACCAAGCCTTTTCACAATACAAGTAGGTTTGTTAATAACTAAGTTCCGTCGGTTCCACTTTGGTTCAAACTTCATTCGAAATTTAAGTTCATAAAGCAAATGTGAGATTTCAAAACTGGAAAAAGAAGATGACTTGGAACCACTAGTTCCTGGACTACCAATTCTGGTTCAGCTCCCTGACAGATGGAACAAGAAGGAACAATAATAGTCCTTGGTTCTGGTTTGCTTCCAGTTAGGTGCTGTGACAGAAATGTCTATTTTGGAGCTGAACTTTTCTAGGACTGGGCCGCGCTGGACCAGACTGATTTTGACATCTATGAATCTTTCTCAAAAAAATAACAAGATTACCGCTCTAAAATTACCCTCTCATTGGTGTGAATATGGATGGTACCTGCAATGGATAAACTCAATGTTGGATTTGGATTCTATTTATGAGAAGCAACTAATTATGATATGGAGAGAATTAAGGCAAGTTTTGAGGGTCTCTTTTTATGGTTGATAATCTATTCATATTTCCATTTAATGATGCGAAAGTTTTTTATTATCGTCTAACTTATTTTAATATGTTATGGTAAGAGGTATTGGATTGGTTCGGACCCATATATGAAAAACCAAAACCATTAACGATATGCTAGAAAAGAGGGCCATCTATTTGGATCCAATTCGGGCATTTGCAGCGTGCATCCGAATAAGCTTAAATCTGAGTCCCCATATAAATACCATTTTGAATATTTTTTTGTGTTAACAAATTCGCCAATTCAAATCGACTCCAAGCTGTATACAAATCGTGCTTAAATCCATTCAGAATTGTGTTAGTCTTCCCGGTGGTCTAGTCTTCTTTGTTTTTGTTGGGTTACATGGAGTGCTCTTACAATGGTTTGGTTCAGTTTGAGATGTCAAGCGATTTGGTTCCTTTTGTTCCTAACGGTTGTGGTCAGATTCATGGTTTTGAAACCGAACCATTATGTATAAAGGTAATCCTAAATGCATAATGCCTTTTCATGGATGATCTTGTGTAATTATTTTCATTATTTGATATTTTAGATCAATGGTAGAGATTTGAATTAAAAGTACATTTTCGTTTTTAGATCAGTTGTAAAAATTTGAATTAAAAGTACTATTGTACTTTTTTATTCGGCATTCAATATATCATATGCATTAAATATAAAGAAATTCAATTGTCTACTATTAATCTTAAACAATGAAGGTGGTCTTTATGTAAAGACTATACATGTAAGATTATATGTGTGCATATATACACACAATCTGGACCATATATCTATATAATATGTTTATATAATACTTTTAGGCAAACCATAAGATGAGTAGAGTCGTCATTCAGCATTGAACCAAACTGAAACCATTGATTCAATATGGTTTTGTTCTGGGTTTGCTTTGGTTTTGTAAATGCTAATATGGAAGAGTAGTGGTTTCATTCAAAGTTTGAGGTTAGAACCAAACCAAATCATGCAATCAACACCCCTGCTCTTGCTAAACAAAAAAATTTGCCATGGAATAAATTGATTAATGGCACCGTAACAAAAGACCCATCTATAGCAGCTTGATGTCCGATGACATCATCATGGACACCTAAATAGCTAGGGTCAGCACGGGTCGATTCAGTTCAATAACCAAACTGAACCGAATTATTCAAAAACCAATTTCCATGTAGTTTGTAAAATCGAAACTGAACCAAGATAAATAGGTAACTAAACCATTTGGTTATTTGGTTTAGGCTCGATATGTTGCCATTAATCTTAGCTATTTACTTTATTATATATATATATATATATATATATATATATAAACTCAGCCCATGTAAGGGATCATCTTTGCATGACTGATCACAAGCCCGAATAAAGGAGGAAAATTGTGTTACGCTTAGCATAAAACTTTGTCGGATTTATTTATCATGGATTATACAAATTATGATAAGGTTATGTGAAAACAAAGAATCTATATAGCCAACCCCATCTAGTATAGAAAAGGGCTTAATTGTTGTTGTTGTATATATAGAGAGAAAGAGAAAATAGTTCATGCAG
>JAYKKT010000081.1:1670000-1690000 GCA_036023115.1 Brasenia schreberi
TATCTCTGTAGGGGTTTATTGTGCTAAACCGACCTTGGGCATTTGTGAGATGGCTGGAGCGAGCACCATTAAAGAAGAGAGAGTTTTAAGCGATCTGTCTTTATATTTCTGCTCATATTGTTCTGCAATGCTCATAACTGAATCAGATCCTTGTTCTTTCATTTGAACAATGGAAATGCAGATACATAATGATGGCAGAGCCTGACCACATATTCGTGAGGCCACTGCCAAACTCGTCGACGCGCAGATATCCAGCTGCATATAATTTCTTATACACCAGGCCGAAGGAGTGGGAGAAAGTTCTTAGGAAGTATTACCCAGAAGAGAAAGGACCTATAACAAACATTGATCCAATTGGCAACTCTCCTTCAATCACCAACAAGGTCGGCCTACCTTCTTCGTGTTCTGCTTATTTACCCTTATGGTTCTTTATATATATTCAATATATATTTAGGAATGCTGACATATTCCGAGAGTATATACACCTTGATGCTTGCCGTCGGATAGCCATTGATGTGTGATCTGGACAGCACCAACATGGAACCATCTTTTTTTTCACATGGTAAGCTATCCAATGTGAGAAGGTGATGCCTTGTTAGGACAACCCGAATCACCTATCAAGGGTGATCCAATGATTATCCTCTAGAAGTTAATACACTCGAAGCATGCTAGCGGGCGCACACACACACACACATATATATAGATAGATAGAGAGAGAGAGGAGTAATGGTCCATGCTCAATTGAGTACAGTACTCAATTCACCATTTCGACTACCGACTGCCACCCTCTAAGACCACTACTGTCACTTTCAAAACCATAATAAAATTCTAAATATGTATATATAAGTAGTTTTGTGGTTTTTATGTGGTTTTGATATATGGAAAACAATTTGGATGGTAGAAGGAGAAGCGAAAGGTAACGAAGAGCCGCAGTTCATGGTTGAAATAATGGAACTATCCAAAACGGTGTATTGAGCACCGTGCTCAATTGAGAAAGGACCACTACCTCTCTCTCTCTTTCTATATATATATATATATATATATATATATATATATATATATATATATATATATATATTATCATTGCTACTTTTTTTGTTAACTTAAGCGTGTAGCTTGGCTTCAGTGCATGAATTGCATCATTCATACTTTTTGTATTCAAACCCTGAGTAAGATTGACCGTTTCAGTCTCTACTGAAAACGATTGCACCTACGTGGATGAATGTTTCACTGACGAAGAGACGGACAGCTCTTCGGTGGGTTTTGGAAATGTATGGAAACACTTGTCCCCTCTTTGTGATGAACCTCCCCTACAGTTGCACTATTTTGCACTTGCTGAACTTCTCTAATGTTTCGTATTGAGAAAACAGGTATGTTAATGCTGCTGCATCTGCCTTGCATGGTGTGAGACATATTCTATGGAAAGATTTCATGAGAAATGGTTGGAATTTGAATTTTAAAATAAAAAATGTGTGTGAATAAAGTAGACATTCTTTTTTGCTTTTTAAATTTAAATTTAAGTCATTCATCATAAGAGTGGCTTATCATAAACACAAATTGACATTTGTGAAAACATCATTGTTTTTTTGGGAAGAGTTAGATAAGGTGTTTCAAAAGATTCCACAAAGGGAGATGATTTGTTTAGGAGGAGATTTAAATGGACATGTCGATAAAGAGGCATTAGGATATCAAGGGATTCATAGAAACTTTGGTTATGGGGATATAAATGAGGAAGGTAGGGAGATTTTAAATTTTGCTATATCATTTGAACTCTTTATAGTCAATACAATCTTCAAAAAACGAGATGAACATTTAATTACTTATAAGAGTGGCTTATCACAAACACAAATTGATTACTTTATTTGTAGAAAAAAGGTAGAGCGTGTTGTAAAGATTGTAAGGTAATTCCAGGAGAAAGCTTAACCACCCAACATCGACTTTTAGTTATGGATTTACAAATTAAAAAATGGACAAAGAAGAAAAGAGTGCATTGAGCTATTCAGACTAAATGGTGGAACCTCAAAAGCGAGAAAGAAGATATATTTAAACAGAAAGTCCTCAAGGAGATGTTTGGAATTATATTGGCACACCCTCTGATATGTGGAACAATATGGCTATACATATTAGGAAACTGGCGAAAGATGTGTTAGGAGTATCTAAGGGAGGTGTACCGGCACAAAAAGAAGCTTGGTGGTAGAGTGAAGTAGTACAAAATAAAATCAAGGCAAAGAGGGCATGTTATAAATTACATTATGCAAAGAAAACTAGTGAAACTTTAGAAGCTTATAAGAAAGCAAAGAAGGAAGCAAAAAGGGCCGTTAGTGAAGCAAAAGCTAAGATTTGGGAGGACTTATATAAAAAACTCAACTCAAAAGAGGGTGAAAGAGATATTTTTAAGATAGCTAGGGTTAGAGATAAGAAAACTAAAGATCTTAATTATGTTAGATGCATAAAAGACAAGGATGAAAAAATTATAGTGGCAAATGATGATATAAGAAATAGATGGAAAAACTATTTTTATAATCTTTTTAATGAAAATAAAGATGTTAGTATTAGTTTAGGAGATTTAGCCAAGTCAGAAAAGTATATAAACCACAATTTCTACCGACGTATTCAAAAGAATGAAGTCAAAGAGGCTCTTAAACATATGAAGAGTGGTAAATCGGTAGGACCAGATAATATTCCTATAGAAGTTTGGAAAATACTAGGAGAAACAGCAATCACTTGGCTCACAAGACTATTTAATGAAATATAGAGAAACCAAAAGATCCCTGAGGAATGGAGAGTACATTTATACCCGTATATAAGAACAAGGGAGACATTCAAAATTGTGCGAATTATTGAGGTATCAAGTTAATGAGTCATACTATGAAATTATGGGAAAGAATTATCGAACGTAGGTTAAGACAAGTATCAAGTACGACAGAGAACCAATTTGGATTTAGGCCAGGTAGATCTACTATTGAAGCGACTCACCTTTTGAGACGTCTTATGGAACATTTTAGAGCAAAAAAGAAAGACCTTCTCATGATATTTATTGATGTAGAAAAAGCTTATGATAGGGTACCGAGGGAGGTTCTTTGGAGAACTTTGGAAAAAAGAGGTATCCCATTGATATATATTAACCTTATAAGAGACATGTATGATGGTGCAAAAACATGTGTGAGGACTCATGAAGGAATGACAGACTTCTTTGAAGTTAATATTGGGTTACATCAAGGATCAACTTTAAGTCCATACTTATTTATAATGGTGATGGATGAGTTAACATAACATATTCAAGATGAAGTACCTTGGTGTATGTTTATTTGCAGATGACATTGTATTAGTGGAGGAGTCTAAGGAAAAAGTTAATAGAAAATTGGAACTATAGAGAGAAACATTAGAAAACAAAGGCCTCCGACTTAGTAGAACAAAGACAGAATATATGGAATGTAAGTTTGATCATTTGGCTACTTCAAAGGACATAGAAATTAAAATTGACACACATAGCATTCTCCAAAAGGAAAGTTTTAAATACCTAGGGTCAATTTTTCAAAGTGATGGAAGAATTGATGGAGATGTTAAACATAGAATTAATGCTGGTTGGTTAAAATGGAGAGGAGCATCAGGTATTCTTTGTGATAAGAAGATACCATTAAAATTAAAAGGTAAATATTATAGAGCAGCAATTAGGCCTGCCATGTTTTATGGTTTTGAGTGTTGGGCAGTTAATCATCAACATGTACAAAAGATGTCTGTGACAGAAATGAAGATGTTGAGATGCATGAGTGGTCATACAAGAAAAGACCGTATACATAATGAGGTTATTAGAAACAAATTAGGAGTGGCACCAATAGAGGATAAAATGAGAGAACATGGTTTAAGATGGTTTGGACATATAGAAAGAAAGAAGATCAAAAGAAGAACCTGTAAGAAGGTTAGAAAAACTAAATTTGAAAAGTATTAAAAGAGGTAGAGGACGACCACAAAAGTGTTGGAAAGAAACAATAAAGAATGATCTAGCTTATTGGGAGTTAACTGCTAACATGGCACACGATAGGGATCTGTGGAAACAAAGAATCCATGTAGCCGACCCCATCTAGTATGGGAAAAGGCTTAGTTGTTGTTGTTGTTAAGTCATTCATCATCCGCTTGATATTTGTTTGGATTTACTACCACCTAAGTATGCTATCATTTATCAGTTTCTTCACACACACATACATATATATATATATATATATATATATATATATATATATATATAGAGAGAGAGAGAGAGAGAGAGAGAGAGAGAGAGAAATTAGTCTATGCGCACATCTATCCTGGCTTAAACATCTGCAATGCACCTCTCAAGAGTCAAACTTGTCACCAGTAGAATAGATGAGAGAATCCACTCCAGATATACAACCAGAGAGCATGCTGAATCATTATAACAAGATTAAAATGAAGATGTTGACACCATGTCGATCGAGACATTGAGGCCTAAGATGAAGATGTTGATGCCATTCGTGTTGATCAAGACATTGAGGCCCATGACACGTTGAGAATCTATGACGAAATCGCCCCATGCTGCTCTAGATGCAGTAGAAAAGGAAATTAAATGTCACTGAGTGTACATCCTTTCACTAGCAGTGTTAGAGGCCTTAGATTTGATCAAAGTCTTCAACTAACCTAAACGAAGTTAAGATTGCCAAATACAATTTTTGGACCCAAGGAGTCTTCTCCATCAGGTTACATGAAAAGTGTACTTTGAAACCCTATACACCCATGCCTTTATGAGACTTGTAAATTGTTTCCCTTCAAACAAAGTTGTTATTTACTCTCTTTTCAGTCTTCTGTGCCTGAAGTTCTCAGATCCTTTTAAGGAAGCTGCAAACACCTGTGTTTTATTTTCCTGGTACAATTGAGAGGCCGAAGCTATATGCATACTCCCAGGTACCGAACTCATGACCTTCAACTTGTGAGTCAACCCCCAAACTCCCGAGCTATTGCTCTTTGCATTGCAAACACATCCTTAATCAACAAAATGTTCTTGTTGAGAAAAGTATCATGAAAGTTCATGACTTCTGCTACAAATTAGGGTATGGTTGATACAAAGTTTCAGGAAAATTGAACCTTGATTTTTGGTGCTTGTAGTTTTAAGTTTATTATATCTCCATGGTTTGACATATGGAAGGATGACTGGTGAAAATGTTAAGAGAAAGCCTACAAAAAGTATTGGAAATAAACAATAAGGATGATCTAGTTTATGTTGAGTTAATCATTAACATGGTATGTAACCCATCTAGTATGGAAAAAAGGTTATTATTTTTGTTGATGTTACAGTTCTAAGTTTTGTTGTGTATCACAAGTTGACACGATGGTTCCATAAGTCCAACTTGAGTAAAAAACTTTGACATCAAGGAGAGGTGGGCTATAGCAATTGAACTCAAAGGCTTCGCATGAAAACCCAAGCACCTCCCTTCTCATGTTGCTACCCCACCTCACAAAAACCCAAATGTTAATACCACTCACTAATAAAACATGAAACTATGATTTGATGTCATCAATAGCGGGTAGCGGTTGACTCTCATATAGCAATAGTAGGAATATAGTGGATTTAACAATATACTTTTATTTACAATTAAAATTATTATATATAGAATGGATTCTCTAATTTCTAATAAATATAAAAAAACACGTAACCACTTCTTTCGTAAATATAAATCAAACTAAATAAACAAATTCTAAGAAGACAAATAATAAATTTTATGTGGCATATGTGTATTGAATTGTTAAACTTACATTAGAAAAAAATAACCATACATATAACCAAATTATTCTAATGTATGTACCTAAACTAACAGAGACATTTAATAAGTAATCAAACCATCAAAAGAATATGATGTTGTTTCTAAGAGAGCATAACATAGCTACAAAGGGGAAGAGATGAGAGAATAGAGAGAGAAAGGGAGAATGAGAATACCAATGTCGGAGGAAGGAAGAGGGTGGGGGAAGGTGGTAGTGGTCATCAACATGCGTGTGGTGGTTGAGAGAGGAGCAGAGGCAAGAGAGAGGGGTAGGGGAGACTATTAAGTTATATTTAGTTTGGGTCGAATCAATCCAATAGATATTGGATTAACCCGATTCAGCATAGCTAACACAACTATAGCGGACCGCTAGAGCAATGTTTGCGCCATTAATAGCACTCATGCATCTCTTCCGCTAAACTATGCTCAACATAGCGTTCTTGGGTCCACTAAAACATTATAGCGTGCTATTAACTACTTAGCCATGATTACATGCTCATATGAGTTGAAGTTTGGCACCACGAATCAGGAAGGAACTATAGAATGTAATGTCCTACTTTACTCTATAAAATAGGGTAAGAGTCTTATCCCCATAATTTATGTTGGATAGCTCCAAACACAAGTCTCCCCAGCATGGTGATCTGAATTCCAAAACCAAGCCTTCTCTCACACTAAGGCTCTTTGTTGTCATTGCATGGTTATATATGACTTCAAAGAAGTTTTGTCACTATATAATGTGCATCATGAGGTTGTGTGAATGTATATTTTTCACAATATGAAAACTGAAGTATTAGTACCACTCGCTAATCAAGCACACCTGTAAGGAGCCTTAGAATATAATTATCCTATTTTACTTTACAAAATAGGGTAAAAGTCATCCGGAATTTATGTTGGGTGGCTCCAAGTGCAAGTTTTCCCAACATGGTTTATCTAAATTCCAAAACCAAAACCGAGTCTTCTCTCACACTATGGCTACATGGGTTCTTTGTTGTCATTGCATGGTTATATATGACTTCAATGGAAAAAATCACTATATAATTTGCACCATGATCCCGTGGGAATGTTTATTTCGCATTCCTTGGCTGGAAAGATGTGATTGCGAAAGAGGGATTAAGTGGAACAGAACTTGACAGCTTGTGACAAATTTTGCACTTTGGAACTCTTTTTAGTTTGCAAAATCTTCATTTCTCAAAGTTCAGCACAAAGATCCTACTCTGGTTGAGATCCCAATAATTCCACATGCACCCTTAGATTAGAGGCCTTATACTGTATAAAGATCCTATACTGAGTGCTATTATACTTAATCCAGTAGCTGGGCTTATATGTGTGCATGCAAGTCCTAATAATATCTGATCATTAGTCGAATAAAAAGATCATGGTTTTAATGGTTACAGGAATATGATGATAAAACAGTAGAAATGATCCATAACAATGACGAATAATTCAGATTACATACTAAGAAAGAGAAGGAACGATTCCCCATTTCTACCATGAAATATACACAATGGAGCTGGAAGATTAAGGACTTTTTCCAAATTCAACTACGTACTAAGTTTCTTCTGATAAATTATTCACAGTAAGCACTTAGGAGTCATAAATCTGAAAATTACAAAAAGGAAGACCCTTGACATGGATCAGAGGGTGCTGATTTGATGATTTGATCGGCTGATCTTAAGATAAATCACCAGAAGATCGAATTCTGCCAGGTTGCAGAAAGTTGCATCCTTTGTATATTTTTCACATCAAACCTGTTTCATATTATACAGTAGGCTGGACCTCAAGCACACCTTCAGTTGCACTTAAAGTTCATATTCTGGGATGAGAAAGACGGATGTATTTACCAAAGCTTTCCTTAATAGGAGAGGAAATTGCCAACACATTCCTATCACTGTCTCCCCCGATGATGAACTCAAGGCCAACAAACTATTGGCCTAAACAATTTATTTAGCAACAAGAAGCTAGTTGCTTATAGTCAATGATCAATTGACATTCATTCAGCTGAAGATCCAGCTTGGGGCTGCCATACGTACAACAAAAGCCCAATTAAAAGAATTCCTGCTCCTCCTCTGAAACCAGCTGGAAGGGTAGAAGGAGCTCCGAGATAAGGCAATGGCAGCGTGAACATGTATATTGAGAGGGGAACTGCAGTAATATGATAAATACCAGTTAGTATGGAAGAATTTTCAAGTCCTAGGGACTTGTGATTTTGTGGTCAATTATAACCTGAGAAAGTTGAAGCAAGAGATGACACCAATGCGGAGGAAATCTTGATAAGATGAAGCAATGATATGTTGTAGGCCATATTAACTGTTACAAATAATAGTGGTAGAATTGGTGCACCTTCACATCCTGCTAACGACAAGGGAACCATATCAGTGTGGAGTTTGAAGAAATTTCACACACAATGTCTTAGGAAACGAAGGGTAAAACCATTTAAGATGCGCAGAAATAGTCGCACAATCACACAACAAACAAGATTTCCATGGTTCGGAAAGAGATTCCTACTCCATGTCCACCACGAAATTTGAGAAAATTAGGATCCGGCTAGAAAACTTAAACTCCACGTCTACAACACACAAGTGTTGAAATAAACAAGAAGCATGCAAAACCAAAAAAGATGTAAAACATTTATTGTTTTTTCAACTCTTCTGTTATACTACTGCAGCCAGCTTTTTTTTTAGTTTCTCCTAATGAAAGGGAGCCACGGCGAGGAAATGAAATAAAGCATGTGTACAAGAAGAAATTGCCGATTTATTTTTTTAAGTTTGAATGAAGATATTGCAGACTTTATTCATCAGATTCATGAGATTAAGTTCAATTTATGAGTTGGTGCAAATCAACTGCTCACGATTAGTTAAGACAAGGGTATTTCACAAATCGTTTAAAAATCATGTCCAAGATAGCAAATAGACATGCTAAACACAATAACGTAGTTAGTTCCTGCATTAGCATTCTCTCTTTATAAATCAAAAGTGTGTACTATAATACGCTATGATGCTACAGTAAATACGTTAGCAAGCAGCCATACCACTTGACAAGGAACCAATATTTAAAAAGCATCCTGCTCCGTCTCTTAAATAGCTAGGAAGCTGCGTGAAAGGGACACCCCATAACTTTGACAAGAAAGGGAGTAGAAGACAGATAAACAGTGCCTGGATGAATAAAAAGGGCGAGTCAGCCAACCACTTAAGTGTAAATATATCTTTCACCTCATAGAAACATGTGGCCTACTTGAAATGCTGATCCGTAAGAGTTCACAACAAACAAATCAACTGAACCACCCTGCATTTTAACGAATATTTTGTTAGATATGAAACCACCAGATATAACGGGCAGATTGCCAGGCAAAATGAAGAACATATCACACGATAATGGAAATGATGGACCAACAGTTCGTACGTACTTTTAGCTGGTGGGAAGCATCCAAGAAAATTATTTCCTGCCAAAAGCATGAACAGCTTAAGGTTATTCAAGAACAGGTAAGAGCAGAAGGGTAGAACATTTAGCATTAGATACTAAAATAACACGGACCTTCAAAACTGTATCAGCAGCTTGGAGAAAAAATGATGTAATCATCAAAAGTGCCCAAAAGACTCCAGCTTCTTTCAGTGATTGACCAGCACCAGATCCACTGGGAAAGGAAAAAGAGATAAAATTTGGACTCAAGTTGTCAACGGAAAGCAAAGAATCATATACATCAAGTTGTTATAAATCTATGAAATTCTTAAGATGTTTAAGCAATAAAAAGCTAAAATAATAAATATTTATTTCTCTTGTTGATTCTAGTGAAAGGTATTAATCCCATTATGCACATAAAGCAACACAGAGGTATGAGCAAAAGTAAACCAATAAACAGTACAAGTAACAAGTCGTTGGAAGATCTAGATGAGGGCAAAACCAAGCAATCTTTTTGACATGGCGATGTTCATACAGCAATCATCTAAGATAGTGGGAGATCAAATGGGTAAAGGCGCACAGATTTCAGAAATTGGACAAAACTTGCAACTGAGCAGAATGTGAAAGAAAATTATATTAGGTAATAAGAGGAAACTTTCAGAGAATAATGATGCTTTTGGAAATGAGGTTATGAAAGTATATTAGATTATAAATTACTCAGACCATAGGGTCAATTAAGTGAGGATTATGACCACTCAAACTGTTTTTCACCGAACTAGATATCCGCAAGAAACAGAACAATGAACAAAATCGTCACAACAGTCATTGGCCTAAGAAACCTAATCTTGACAGATGAGTTTGATCAAGTTCAATGATCACAAATATTTGGCAGACAAGAAGATTTTAGACCTGTAATAGAAATGTAGACTAAGAAGAATCAGCAGGGTGGGTAGGAAAAAAGCACATGGATAGTGTGAATGATGCCATACGCATAAGGTAAGATAATGATGTGAACAAGCAGGACTAAGCATGTATCGTACTAGCAAACATCAGATGTGGAATGCAAAATTACGGAAGCCGAACCTCAACCAGCTGATAGGAGAAAAAATAAATTAAAGAATGGACAAGAACAATCCCAAACAAAAGATATTTTTCTACAAAATTTATGGACAACCGAACTAGAATTTATCAATTAGTTTGAGTGTCAGTCAAAAACAATAGGAAATGAAAAACCAGAAGATTACCTAGCAACAGTTATTATGACTCCAACAGCAACAAGAAGGCATCCAAGTATTTGATTTACTTTGTAGCGTCTGCCGAGAAAAACAGTAGACAAAAGAAGCTGCCATACCAAAAATGTCTGCAGCAAGCATTTAGACCCAATAAAAAAGATGTTGCTGCCCAATTTCTATCAGGAAAGATTTCTACACTACCCTGTGAGTAATGCACACATCCATCATAAATTACCTGAGACAATATTGGAATTGATGAGCCAGAAAGCATTGCTGCAATTAAAAGCACAAGAGGCACATGAAAATTTACGTATTTGTTATCAATTCAAGAAAACAATCAATATATGGGCAACTGAAAATGAAATTTACAGGCACTCGAAGAAAAAAATCAAGCCACATTGTGAAAGTAAGGACCAAATGAGCCACTAAAAACCTCATCTACATCTAGTAGCATAGAGAGAAATTCTTAAGTGCAAATTACACAAGCACTGCCATGAACTCCAGAGCACAACTAAACCAAGAGTCAGACTCAACTTGCCAACAGTTCTACTTCAGTATCACCCGTGTATTCCAAATGATATTCTAAAAGAAAACTTAGCAACAGCTCTAGCTGCTTCCTGCAATTACAAATCACTTTCTTCCATGCTGAAAAAGGGTCGTTCTTCTCACCATAAACAAAAGTATGTACATGGTTCATTGGGACTTTTGTCCCCTGTTATTCATGAAAAAATATTTTGTGCTTAAAAGTGAAGCCTCTCAAAACAGTTTAGCCCTTTGTTTGAAAATTAAGGACTTCTTGTACGTTAAGTTCCTCAACTTAGAAGGGAAAGCCTTCTAGGCTAGTCAAATGACCTTGGGAGTCGACTTCACTTGGATTCTGGTTTAACTTTGACAGTTAACCTTAGAGCTTCAGTCAGCCTCTGAGGACTGTTCCTAAGTGGATAACTCTCGCTCTAGAAAGAGAACCATTAGCTCACTGGTAGGGCTCTCTGATGCCCACTTGCAGGTGGCGAGTTCAATTCACGGTGGTGCATGCTTGTGTATGTGTTAGGCTCCAACCTCCCATTGAAACAAAAGAAAAGTAAAAAAAGAGAATGATCTACACATGCTTCCAAGCTCACTTGCTGGACCAAGATACACATTCAAACTGGATATATGTAAAAGCGCTAGATTCTCCTTGTGCACCTTAACAATGTTCAACCCATAATTTATGCTTGATGCAATTTAGAACTCAACACTTGTGCAATTGCAACCCATTTCGACAAAAAACAAAACCAACAGACATAAACTACAATTAAGTTAAGAAAGCTAAGATGAATCAGCAGGAAGAAAAACTCTCCGTTAAGCCAAATCAAGTGCCAGAAGACTCAAAAACCATATTATCCCATTCGAATAACTTATAGATCAAGCAGCATACCTCCAGCTGCCATTCCAGAAGCAGCACCAAGAGCCTCTAGAAGACCAACAACAAGGAAGCGCGACTTGGGTAATGCAAGCATCTCATCAGTAACAATACCAGACTGGTAGCGGAAGTACAGAATAGAGCAATACACCACCACATACCTGGTAAGCAACAATTCACATAGTGATGGTTCAGAAAACACAGTGGCACACTGAGATACACAACTGAATGTGCAGTCAACAGAAATACCATGGCGTAGATGGCGATCTCCATATTCAAAAGAAATTGGCAAAATGATGTAGAGAAAATATAAGTTAAATGACTATTATCTACCACAAGTCCTAAACAAGGTCGTATGGATCAATATGAATATCATAAGAATCTGATATGATCTACTGTTGT
Source organism: Brasenia schreberi (assembly GCA_036023115.1). NCBI lineage: Eukaryota > Viridiplantae > Streptophyta > Magnoliopsida > Nymphaeales > Cabombaceae > Brasenia > Brasenia schreberi. Next base: position 1,682,204 of record JAYKKT010000081.1, read on the forward strand.
ATAAATCACGAGTTTAAGTTTTTAAATTTCAAGAACTTGATCGTGATTTTATACTTCATTTCAATAAATCATGACTAAATTCCTTTATTTCAAGATGTAAAGATCGAAACCCTATTTGGCGAGTGATAAAAAATCTGAACTCACTGAGATATAAGACAAAAATAAGCACGAAGATCAAGCAAAAGCATGAGTTTACCGCAGCATCATAATAACCAAAACTAGCAATGAATGAACAGGAAAACATCACACTTTAAGCCAAAGCGCAGCATGATCGATCAAGATCACAGAAACACTGAACAAAACCTCACGCATTCAGTCGCATGAAACGAATGAACGCATCAAAGAGATCAAAGCAAACATCGTGACACGATCAAAACCAAGGCAACCAGCAAAAAGAATAGTTAGTTTCCCGTAAAGCAAGCGGGGAATGACCCGAAAGTAGCGAGTTGGGCGAGGAAGAAAGGATAGTGTTTGAGGGGAACGAGAGCGAGCTTGTAGAGAACTCTGTTTCCCACACCCAGAACCACCGTAACGGCGGCGGCGGCCAACACCTCTGCCCACCTCTGCCACCTCTCCGACACCAGATTAAACTCCAAAACCCTCCCCTCAGTCGCGCGGAGTGGGGGAACCCGCCGGAGTTCCCCGCCGCCGACTCTATGAAGCTGGACTCCGGTGATCCGTCTTGCCGGCGTAGTTAGCAGGAGATCGACTTTCAACGTCCGCCGAACCAGAGGAACGGCGACTACGGTGGCCTTCCGGCGGAACGCCGGGATCCGTACCGACGGGAAGGGGACCGGACGGTCGAGAGAGATCGCCATTGCAGAGGAGACAACCCGACCCGAAAGCTTCTCCTCTTACCTGCCTCCCCTCCCGCCGAGAAAAAGGGCCGTCAGTCATACGTGGCTTTTTCTTTCTCTGCCACGTGAGATCGGTAATTAACCATAGTGCCGTGGACGTTTTAAACTTTTCTCGTTAACACGGAAACTGTTGGCGACAATGATCGGGTTCAAATGGGTCGGGTCGGGTATTTCTGAGAACGCTGATTTAACCCAAACACGGATGGACGTACAACATTTTAACATTTTTTTTTTATATTTGAAGGAGAGATGGAAATTGAAACAGTAATTTACTTATCTAAAATAACTTTTATCCTATCTAAATAAAATAATGATAGTGAAAATCTGTTTTCCTTTTAGTTATAGAAAAATGTTTTTTCCCCTTTGGTAATTTAAGCCTTCTAAACCACTTTTTTGTGTACAAAACATATTTTGTCTTTTGGTACAATTTTTAGACTTCTTAATTCTTTTTTTTTATTTTTTTTTAACTTTACAAAGTATGTTGAATTTTTTAATTTGGTTTTTATGGTTTCAACCTCATATAACAGCTGTGTGGTTTTCGATGGTTATTATTTTGGTTCCTCAGCACTAATGACAGGTTCATGTGTAGGAGTGATGTGACTGTTTGCTAACTTAGTAGGAACAACATTATTAAATATTAAGAATATTTCATGTTAATTAATATTCAAATTAAATTAATATATAAGTATTATTAAATAATAATTAAAATTTTAATATACCTTTAGTATTATTAAATATACATATTAGTAATATAAAAATTGTTTAATATTTATTAATACTTAAATTTAATTAATATTTGAGTGCTATTAAATATTAAATTAAAATTTCAATATAACTTTAGTTTTATTAAATTTAGCAAATAATAATTAATAATATTAAATAATCTTAATATTAATATATAATAATAATATCAATTGACATGGCATTTGACGTAACATATGATATATCTTACTAAAATAACATAAGTTGACATGGTAGAAAATGTGGCAATTGATGTGTCACATATAATTAAAGATAACATCATTAGGCATTTGAACTAAACTTATAAACTCGAAAACTAGTTTTGAAATTAAAGAGACCAAACTCAAAAACTTGAAAACCTTACAATACTTTTGTAAGATTTTCCTTTTTATTCTTGTTAGTCACATAATGAAAGATTGTTTGTGGTGTAATGGAAGATGTTATATGAATGTGTGAGCTCACATGAAAGATGGAAGGCATATTGAGATATTTTTTAGTAAATGCGGATGCTGTACAAGATATTGGAAATAAAATCATAAGAATATGATATTCTTTAGTAAATAATAATGAACCTGTAGAATATGATATAGTAAATATTTAATTATCCTATTTAAGCTTTGGAAATGATATTGTATCATATTGTAAATATTAAATATCTTATTAAAAACCAATATCATATATTAAAGAATATTCAATTAATATTTAAGCTTTGGAAATGAAATCATAAAAATATGATATTCTTTAATAAATGCGGATGTTGTACAAGATATTGGACAATGAAGAATAAGGAATACGAAACCTTGTAGCTGACCACACTTAGTCAAGAAAACCAACTTATTTCAACATTGCCATTCCCTAATAATAGGGTAGGAATGATACAGTCCTCAAGGTAGGGTTGTTCATGGTTTGGTTATAGCTTCAACCTCGAACCAAATCGTTATTTGCGGTTCTTAGTTTTTAGATAACTGAACCAAATTATGGTATGGTTAGAAGCGAACCAAACCAAACTGACGATCTCAGCTTGGTTCGGTTCTAAACTACGGTTCTATTTATTCTAGGATTTGACTAAATACCGAGTATTATGTTATCATATTATTTGGATTTATGGTCCCAATTTAATATGTACATAAGGTTATAAAACTCATATATATATATATATATATATATATATGTATATATGTATGTATGTATGTAATGGTTCAGTTCGGTTCCAATTAGTAGCAAAACCGAGATTAAAGGATCTTTAATGTTCAACAAACCCTTTGTTTATGTTCTATGCTGTCAAAAGCTTTTCTTATTTATTTAATCGAGCTTTGAATGTACTACACCTCGTGCTTTGTTTATTTTTTTATTTAAGAAAAGTTAATATAATATATTTGGATGCAAAGAGAGTATTATTTGTGAAACCTCGGCCAGTCGAACTTACGGAACCAGGAATTGTACTGTGATCCAGTTTGGTCCACATGTTAGACCGGTCTGAGAAAAAACTGGCTTCGAACCGGTGGACGATCAATTTAACCCGTCAATCGGATTGCGGAACTAGTTGGTTTAATTAATTTTGGTACTTTTTAATTTTATTTTTAATCCTTTTAAAAAATAACATATTTTTTTAGTTTTTATTGTTTTAAATAAGCTTTGAAATCTCTCCTTTTTTTGGTGGTGGTTAATTCAATGAAATATATTGAAGCAACATTGTTTGATACTTCTTGGGTTTATTCTTATTTTAATAAATAATATATATACATATAGAGAGAGTATGATCGAATCTTTTTCATTATTTATGTCGTTCACTTATGTTGACCCTTACTTTTAGAAGATCGCGTATAATAATATTTGGTCTTTCTTCTTTCTTAAAAACTCTAAATTACGTTCATGCCACCAAAAAATAATTGATATACAAGTGAACCGGATCAAGTTTATATATAATTGGCCTTTGGTTTTCGTAGAACCAAATCAAGACCGAGCCGGTTTCGATTCTGGTTTGAAACTGCCGTTTTAATCTTGGTTCGAATTTGAAGCCCAAACCATTCAAAACCATAAAAATATTTAAAAGTTTTAAAAAATAAAAAAATATAGAACCGACAGTTTGCAATCGCAGGTTTCGGTTTTGGATTCCAATTAAAACTAAAACTACCTTTCAAACTGGCTATGTCTGCTTACCCATTCAATCAGGTTCAATCCAATCGAACCTTTTCTTAACGAACCGGTTTCTTGCCGAGTTCATTGACCGTTTCGGTTTTCTGAATACTGAAAAAGAGAATGATGTGACGTGGATGATAACGATGCCCATTATGATAGCGTGCACGTACAAAAATCTATTAAACACAATGAACGATAGAGAGAATAGATGCTTCTGGTCCATCTCTTTGTATTTTGCTTTTGTGCATCTGAAGTTGACCGAATCAAGCCACCTCTCATCTGGTGATTGCCACCATTGCTTTACGTGAAAAAGAAGCGCCTTTGTTCTTCATGTTCCCTTTAAATAATAAATTTCACAATTTTTATTCGAATTAAATCTGTCAATCTATTTAAATCAATATACTTCACAGAAAAATATGTATTATATGATAAATTAATTTTACATCTTTTCAAAATTTTGGTGATTAAAAAACGGAGACCTTTTAGCACACAAGCGGTTTCAAATCTCTTTACCTCTAATTAGGATTCTCAATTGAATCAAGATCGGTCGGTTTCAGTATCGGTACAGAATCACCTGTTTTGTTTAGGACCTAAACCGTTTGGAATTTAAAAGTATTTAAAAAAAATACTTTTAGTAAATATATTAATTTTTCTGATAAAAAAAGCATAAGAAGATATGAAAAACTAGATTTTGAAAGTATTAAAAGAGGTAGAAAACGACCACAAAAGTGTTGGAAAGAAACAATAAAGAATGATCTAGCTTATATTGAGTTAAATGCGAACATGACACAAGATAAGATTTTGTGGAAACAAAAAAAGCTTAGTCATTATTATTTATTAAAATTTATGAAACTGGCATTTTCAAACCAATTGTCCTCTCCAATTCCGGATCCATCTTTTGGTGTGCATATTAGGTTGCCCTTGCACGAGCTTGCATTACTGTGTCTCTCCATGCTGTGATTTAATGAGGTGAGGGTTGTGCAAGTTGACCCGATAAAAATCGGGTTTGGTAAAGGTCGACTTGTTTTTGTACCAAAAGGGAAGTAACCCGGCCCAAAAGCGACCTGTTCACCCAATCTGCTGCCCTTAATTAAGCAAGATTTTTTAACACAAAACTTTAAGATTTTAGAACTCGACGTTAATTTTAAAATGGCATTTTCAATCTTGTGTCTACCTGTTTCCCACGGGGACAAGTATGAGGTTGAGTATTATTCTCCCTTCGGGTATCAGGGCAAGACGGGGTCAACTATATAGATTTTTTGTGTCCACATAGCTCTATCATGTGTCATTTTAACAGTTAACTCACAATAAGCTAGATCATTTTTATTGTTTCTTTCCAACACTTTTGTGGTATCCTCTACCTCTTTTAAAACTTTAAAAATTTAGTTTTTCATACCTTCTTAAAGGTTCTTCTTTTGATCTTCTTTCTATATGTTCAAACTATCTTAAACGATATTCTCTCATTTTATCCTCTATTAGTGTCACTCCTAATTTGTTTCTAATAACCTCATCATTTATACGGTCTTTTCTTATATGACCATTCATCCATCTCAACGTCTTCATTTTTGTCACGGACATCTTTTGTACATGTTGATGATTAATTGCCCAACACTCATAACCATAAAAAATGACATATCTAATTGTTGCTCTATAATATTTACCTTTTAACATTAATGGTATATTCTAATCACAAATAATACCTGATGCTCCTCTCCATTTTATTCAACCATCATTGATTTTATATATAACATCTCTATCAATTCATCACTTTGAAAAATTGACCACAGCTATTTAAAACTTTCCTTTTGGGGATGCAATATGTGCCAATTTTAATTTCTATGTCCTCTACAATACAACAACAACTAAGCCTTTTCCCATACTAGACGGGGTCGGCTAATTTCTATGTCCTCTGAAGTAACAAAATGATCAAACTTACATTTCATATATTTTGTCTTTGTTTTACTAAGTCGGAAGGCTTTACTTTCTAATGTTTCTCTCCACAATTTCAATTTTCTATTAACTTTTTCCTTAGACTCCTTCACTAACGCAATGTCATATGCAAATAATATACACCAAGGTACTTCATCTTGAATATGTTTTATTAACTCATCAATCACCATTATAAATAAGTATGGACTTAAAGTTCATCTTTGATGTAACCCAATATTAACTTCAAAGAAGTTTATCATTCCTTCATGAGTCCACACACATGTTTTTGCACCATCGTACATGTCTCTTATAAGGTTTATGTATATCAATGGAATACCTCTTTTTTTCAAGGTTCTCTAAAGAACCTCCTTCGGTACCCTATCGTAAGCTTTTTCTATATCAATAAATATCATGTAAAGGTCTTTTATTTTTTTCCTCTAAAATGTTCCATAAGACGTCTCAAAAGGTGAATCACTTCAACAATAGATGTGCCTAGAATGAATCTAAATTGGTTCTCTGTTGTACTCGATACTTGTCTTAACCTACATTTTTTAATTCTTTCTCACAATTTCATAGTATGACTTATTAACTTGATACCTCGATAATTCGCACAATTCTAAATGTCTCCCTTATTCTTATATATGGGTATAAGTGTACTCGTTTTCCATTACTCGGGTATCTTTTGGTTTCTCTATATTTCATTAAATAGTCTTGTGAGCCAAGTGATTTCTATTTCTCCTAGGATTTTTCAAACTTCTATAGAAATATTGTCTAGTCCTACCGATTTACCACCCTTCATATGTTTAAGAGTATCTTTGACTTTATTCTTTTGAATACGTAGATGAAAATTGTGTTTTATATACTTTCTGATTTGGCTAACTCTCCTAAGCTAATACTAACATCTTTATTTTCATTAAAAAGCTTATAAAATAGCTTTTTCATCTATTTATTTTATCATCATTTACCACTAAATTTTTTTTATCATTGTCTTTGATGTATCTAACAGAATTAAGATCCTTAGTTTTCTTATCTCTAGCCCTAGCTATCCTAAAAATAACTCTTTTACCCTCTTTTGAGTTGAGTTTTTTATATAAATCCTCCCAAATTTTAACTTTTGCTTCACTGATGGCATTTTTCGCTTCCTTCTTTGCTTTTTTATAAGCTTATAAAATTTCATTAGTTTTCTTAATATAATATAATTTGTAACATGTTCTCTTTGCCTTGATTTTATTTTGCACTACTTCACTCCACCACCAAGCTTTTTTTTGTGCCGGTACACCTCCCTTTGATTCACTTAACACATCTTTCATCACTTTCTTAATATGTATAACCATATTATTCTACATATCACAAGGTATACCAACATAATTTCAAGCATTTCCTTGAAGGACTTTCTGTTTAAATATATCTTCTTTCTTGCTTTTGAGGTTCCACCATTTAGTTCGAATAACTCGATGCACTCTTTTCTTCTTTGTTCATTTTTTTATTTGTAAATCCATTACTAAAAGTCGATGTTGGGTGGTTAAGCCTTCTCCTGGAATTACCTTGCAATCTTTACAAGACGGTCTATCTTTTTTTCTACAAATAAAGTAATCAATTTGTGTTTGTGATAAGCCACTCTTATAATAATTAAATGTTTATATCATTTTTTGAAGATTGTATTGACTATAAACAGATCAAATGCCATAATAAAATTTAAAATTTCCCTACCTTACTCATTTATATCTCCAAAGCCAAAGTATTCATCAATACCTTGATATCCTAATATCTCTTTATCGACATGTCCATTTAAGTCTCCTTCTAAACAAATCATCTCCCTTTGTGGAATTCTTTGAATCACCTTATCTAACTCCTCCCAAAAGGTTGTTTTTATACTATCTTCGAGTCTTACTTAGGGTGCATAAGCACAAACTATATTCAAAACCTATGCTCCTAAAACTAATTTCAACGTCATGATTCGGTCACCATATCGTTGTATGTCTACTACACTATCCTTTAAATATTTATTTATGATAATACCAACTCTGTTTCGAGCCTTTTCCTTACTTAAGTACCATAATTTATAACCTATAATCTCAATCTTCTTTGTTTTTTCTCCAACCCACTTTGTCTCTTGTAAACATAGTATATG